>RJWM01010006.1:0-65455 GCA_004363535.1 Dasyprocta punctata | reverse complement strand
GGTGGATCTGGAGCCAGAGGGGAAGGTGTTTGTGGTAATCACGCTAACAGGGAGTTTCACTGAAGGTAAGAAATGAGTTTTGTTTGGTTTCTGATCTATGCATAATCTCAGCTCATACTTAGTAAGAATTTCTGTCATGGAAGTTATAAAATCATTTCTTAAAAGATGCTTTAGAAAAATCACTGTCATAAGTTGGGTGGGCTGGATTTTATTGTTCAAAGGTCCTTTGGTTCAGATTGCCAGGATAAATATACTTGGTAAATCTGGTAATCTCGTTTTGTTTGGCAGCAGTTTTTGTTATTATTCATCACTATCTTAGCTGATTTTTTTGTTTGGTTGTTTTGTTTTTGGCTTCTTTTGATTTATGCCTGTTAAACTCTACTTTAGATTTTTGGTTCTATGCCAAAGTTTTAGTTTCTCTCTGAATGTCTATGAAAGAAAATTAGGGATCTTGTTCTCTTGTTTTATAATCTCTGTCTTATTCTTATTCTTTAGGGGGTACTCTGCCTCCTCACGCCCTGCTACAAACTCTCCTCTCACAAAAGTATTTTTTTTTAATTGAAGTAAAAAGTTTATATATGGTGGAATGAAAGACCAGAAGTAATTTGGATTCCAGCAAATGCATACAACTGAGTGAACAGCTCCCCATCCAAGGCAGGGAACATTTCCATCCCTCCATGGGCTCCCTTGTCTCCCTTCCCAGTCATTCGTGCTACCCAAGGCAATAAGTATAATGCTTCCTTGCACTGCAGACTGCTCTGTCTATTGCAGATGTGCATGTGAATGGAATTATACAGTATGTGCTCTTTTGTTCAACATCATTTCTGTGAGATTCACTCATACTATTGTGAATATTGTCAGTATTTTATTTTGGAGTAGTATCCCATTTAACATAGCATTCATTTGTTTGCTTTCTCTCAATAGATTTCTGGAGTTTTTCATGTTGTTTATTATGAATAATGTTTCTATGGACATTCTATTTTGGGGGGATAGAACTATTTTATTTTTCATTTAAAAATTTTTATTACATGTTTGCTGTACATAATAGTTACATTCAGCCGGGCGTGGTGGCGCACGCCTTTAATCCCAGCACTCTGGGGCTGAGGTAGGCAGAGCGTTGTGAGTTCGAGGCCGGCTTGGGCTACAACGCGAGCACAAGGCCGGCCTGAGCTACATAGTGTGACCCTGCCTCAAAAAAACTAGGACCGGGAGTTTGGCTCAGTGCCTTAAGTGCCTGCCCTGGCAGGCGCGAGGTTATGAGTTCAATTCTCGGTGCCGCAAAAAGAAAAAAAAAAAAAAGTTACATTCGTCATGGGAGTTGGTACTTGTCCATAACATACCTTAATTTTTTTTTATTTCCCCATTCCCTCTTTCTCCATCTCTTGGTCCCCTTATTTGCACATTTTGGGAATATACACTTTCATTTCTTATGGGTAAAGACCTAGGTATGAAATTGCTGCGTATTAGAGTAAGTATGCATTGAACTTTATAAGAATCATATATGGTTTTCTGAAAAGGTTTGTTACTGCTCTCCCACCAGCAGTGTATGGGAGTCCCATACATTCACCATACTCCATATCTTCACCAACATGTGATGGGATCATTCCTTTTAATTTTAGATGTTCTAGAGGTATTAAATGGTGTTCTGTGATTTAAATTCACATTTTTCACTAATGTTGAGCACTTTCTCATATGCTTATTGGCCATTTGTGTTTTTTTGTTTTTTTTTTAGTGAGTGCTTGTTCAAGTTTTTTGTCTTTTCTGAAAGTTGGGTTTGTCTTTTTAGTAATGATTCATAAGAGTTCTTTATGTTTTCTGAATATGAGTCCTTTGTGAGAAATACATATGATAAGTACTTTCTCCCAGTCTGACTTGCCTTTTCATTTTCATAGTGCTATCTTTGAGTAAATGTTTTTAATTTTCATTAAGTTTAGTTTATAAGTCTGTTTTTTCATAGTTTATGCTCTTTGTGTCCTCTCTATCAAATCTGTCATAGGCATATAAAAATATTCACCTGTTTTCTTTTAGAAGCTTAGAGTTTTAGCTAGGTCTTATGTGTCCTCTTAAATTGATACTTGTGTGTAATTTAACAGAAGAGTTGCAATAGTACCATTTGTTGAAAATATTTCTCCCCCGCCCCCCACAAATCACCTTGAAACCATTGAAAATCAGTTGAGCATGTTGAAGTGGCTCCATTTCTGGATTATATCTTCTCTCATGTTAATTTATTTGTCCATCTTCATTCCAATACCACACTGCCTTGCTTACTGTTGCTTTATAGTAAGTCTTAAGGGTAAGTAGTCTGAGTCTTCCAACTTTGTTCTTTGTTTAGGGTTATTTTAACTTTTCTCATTATTTTCAATTTTTATGTGAATTTTAGAGTGAGTTTATATATATAGCCTTTTGGATTTTGAATTGAAAGAGCATTAAATCTATAGATTAATTTGAAGAGAACTGACATCTTAGTAATTATAAGCTACTTGCAAATTTGTAAATGGTGTATCTCTCCATTTATTAGTGGTCTTTAATGTTGCTCGGCAGTATCATTAGTATTATCAGTGTTATGCAATTTTCAATATAGAGTCGTTGGACCTTTAAAAAATTTTTTTTTCCAAAGTACTTTAGGCTTTTTGATGCTGCTATAAATTTGTTTGGGGGGGGGGGTGAAGGTTGAGCGGGGTCATGCTCTGTAGCCCAGGCTGACCTTGAACTTGTGGTAGTCCTTCTGCCTCCACCTCCCAGCTGCTGGGATTACAGCAGTGTACCATCATGCCTTGCTCTGTAAATGGTGTTTTGACTTTTTTTTTTTTTTTTGGCATGGTACTAGCAATTGAGGCAAGGGCCTTCACAATTAATTTCTTTTTTGAGACAAAATCTTGCTAATCACTCAGTTCCCAAACTGGGCTGAAACGCAGAATTTTCCTGCTGCAGTCTCCCAGAGTGCTGGGATTATAGGCATGTGCTACCGTGCCTGGCTGACAGCTTTGAAATTGTTAATAGTATATTGAGATTGTTTTTTATATGTTGATTTAGCATACTGTGACCTTATTTTAAATTCATTTTACTAGTTCTAGAAGGGATTTCTTATTAGATAGTTTCAGATTTTCTGTGTAATCATGTGTCTATGAATAAAGACAGTTATTTCTCTTTACTAAAACTTCTTTTTCTTTTCCACGCCTCATTGAATGGTAGGCCTCTAGGATAGATATTTTTGCCTCATACCCAGTCTTAAGAGGAAGAATTGACTCTTTTTAGGCATGATTTTAGCTGTCTGGATTTCATGGGTGGATTTTGTCAGAACCGAAGAAGTTTCTTTCTGGTCTTAAGTTATCTGATAGCTTTTTTCTTTTTAATTGAGTGACTGCTTAATTTTGACAAGCGCTTTTTCTTTATGAGATGACCATACGAGTTTTCTCCTCTTCATTTCCTAATATGTAGTTAAATCAGTGGCTGATCTTTAAATTATGGAGGCTTTTAAAGGTGAACTGTTTCATTTTTTTCTTAGTCTTGGAGTTCTTCTTGTCAGGCATAGCTAGTGTGAAGTTTCAATGGAAATTCCAAGATATTTTAAAAACTTTGACTTTGTGGACTCGATCTTCAGACTCTTTCCCCCATGCTGGGAAGCAGATGAAATCTCAATTCATTTTAGTTCTTCCATTTCCCTAGACCTCTTGGAGTCTCCCTTGTATCTGCACAGGTTAGAAGTCCAATCAGAAGACTGGGGAATCTGTGATGGAAGACTGAAGGATCTGTTCTGGAAAACCCAAGAGCTGGTGCAGGAGGGTTTGGGGAGTTCACGCATTTGAAAAATTTTCTCTCTGTGGTCTCACTCTGCTAGAAATTCTTACTTTGATATCCAGTCATCTTTAATCCTAAATTCTGTCATTTTACTCCTTCAGCTGATACAGATGTGGCTTCCTGTATACATAGGTTCTATTTACTCCACCCTCATGCTTGGAACATAATCTGGGAAAAACCCTATAAACACAGATCTCACTCAATACAATTTGTTTTTTTCTCTCAAATGTCAAGTTCCCTCTAGTTGGTGCCTGTTTTTTAATGCTGTCTGGTGTTTTCAACTACTTATTTAAAAATACATTTTTCCAGAAATTTTAATCATTACCACTATTACTAAAATCACATGTAGATTTTTAGGTATGTGGCTTGTTTGCATGTTTGGCAAACTTGTCACACTTTCTTTGAAAAATGATTTTCTGTGTTCCTCTCAGCCAGTGATTCTCATTCGTATGGGGAAGTTGTTTTAATATTAGAGGTTTTCCGTATGTTGTCTCAGTCAGCTCAGTGTCATCTGTGTGTAATACTGACATTACTGGAAATTGGGGAGTGAGCTGCCAGTACTCAGCTCTGGTTTTCCTTGGTGTCTTGGACATAGAGAATTTGTGAACAGATGAGTCTGCTCCTAGCTCAGTTAATAACATGAACTTAGTATTACAGAGCATTGTTTTTTTTTTATGGGAAAATAAAACAAAAACAAATTTCATAACAAAATAATGAGAAGATAATAATAGTTAATCTACTATCATTTTCTTCAAAGTAGTTACTCAAAAACAAAAGGATTCTCTCTTACAAAGAAGAAACAGATAATAGCACAAAACTCTTCTCAGTGAACTAAGAGAAAATAGTAGTATAAATTAAATGAATTTGCATACATATTAATATATTTTTGATATAGCAGAATAGGTAATTTAGGGAATTATTTTAACTTCTCTCTACTTTTTGTCTTCTATTTTGCTCTTTATTTGAATATATGCATTTTGATTTTTATCATATAAGAGAAATCATGCAACATTTAAGTTTGTGTGTGTGTTTGACTTATTTCACTTAACATTATGTTCTCAAGTCTCAGTGACATACCTCTGAGTGCCTCACGTTTATCTTTCTTTAGGGCAGAGTACTGTATTGTGTATAAATGTACATTTTTTTATCCAGTCTTATGTTGATGGGTATACTGTATATACTGTTTCCAGAATCTAGCTATTATAGATTGTGCTGCTATAAACATAGGTATGTGTAATATGATGATTTTAACTCTTGAAATGTAGAAGAGGAATAGCTGCATCAAATGAAATTTCTATTTTTAGTTTTTTGAGGAATTCTCATGCTGATTCCCTTAGCAGTTGTAGTAGTTTACATTCTAAATACTAACAATGTAGAGGAGTTTCTTTTTTCCCACAGCTTCACCAGCATCTGTTATTACTAGATTTTTTTTCTTGGGTAAGATGAGATCTCAGTGAAGTTTTAATTTACATTTCTCTAGTGGCCAGAAATATTGAACATTTTTTCATGTGTTTACTGGCCATTGTACTTCTTCTGAGATGGGTTTATTCATTTTGGTTGCCCATTTTTTGACTGGATCTTTTATTTTGGGGAGTCTTAAGTTTTTTTGTAATCTTTATATCTTCTAGATGTTAGTCCTCTGTCCAAGGAATAGCTGGCAAATTTTTTTCTCATTCTGTTGGTTGTCTCTTCACTCTGTTCATTGTTTCCTTTGCCATGCAGAGGCTTTTTAATTTGACATGATCTCATTTGTTGATTCTTAGTATTATTTCTTGTATCATTGGAGTTCTATTCACATAGTCCTTTCCTATACCCATGTCTTCAAAGTTGTGTCTATTTTATCTTCCAGCAGAGTCAGTGTTTCTGTTTTAATGTTTAGATCTATGAGAAACTGCAGCCCCGTCTTTTCTATCAGAGGATATAAACGGGGGGGGCCTCTGTCTTAGACTCTAATCCACCCTAGTCTGGGGTTCATCTTGAGCTTACATATTGCTTTTGTCTCACACTGCAGCAGCCTTATGAAATACAGAGGATGTGATCTGCCTCTCTCTCTGTGTGTGTGTGTGTGTGTGTGTGTGTGTGTGTATTGTACAAGGGGGAAATAGAGCCTCCTCTCTGTGCACCTGCCACAATTGCAGCAGGAGCTTGGGCCTGGCACTGTGAGCAGTGTCCTGGCTTTGTTCCTGGAAGCCACTTTGGAGTTAGATTTTTCCCAGGTGTAAAATTACAACAGTATCATAGAGATGCTGCAGGTGCCGGAGTATGATGGGAGATACTTCAGGGCACCCATGAGGGAAGGCCTTAAGTATAGGTTTCCCTGGGACAATCTCATTTGTTGCTCTACCAGTGGAACTATTAACAGTACCACCTTTCATCCTCAAAAGGATGCCAAGTTAGATGGTAAATTGCATGTTCACACTACTTATAGGCTAGTAGAGTTATGGGATCCCAGGGAATGTTTTTAAATAGAGAGAAGCAAGATCTGATTTGGTGTCAGTAGGTTTAAGGGTGGGGTAAGGGTGTTAGGTCATGAGAAGACCAGGGTATGGAGAGCAATTAAGAGACTGCAAACTTAAGGGAAAGACCATTAGAGCCTGAGCTCAGTTGGGTATGAGGGGATGGAGAAGAGGGGGGCATCTTTGCAATGTGTATAATAGTAAAGTCAACAGGAGTTGGCCCTCCATTGGTATCAGATGAACAAGGAGGCATTTCAGATAGTGCACAGACTGTGTTATGGGGTCATTTGCTAGGTTAGAAACATAAGGGTGGAAGATGATGAAATTTGGCTTTGGACAAGTGGAGATGTCTAGGGGAAATTGGGAAGAAGAGACTGGAGTTTGTCCAGATGCCTAAACGTGAGACTTAGCTCTAGGCACATGCATGAGGGTACCTAGTGAGAAGAGTCTGAGAGAAAACAAGCCTGACCAGCAACATAACTCTGTGGGACAACAGTGTTTAAGGACTTCGGCTCAAAGATCGTAATTTGTCATACCAACTCAAACTCTGTTTAGGGCTTACTTAACGAACACTCATTTTGCTAAATATCCGTTACTTAAGCAGTAATACTTGAGTGTTTACCGTACGCCAAGGGCTGTTTCATCAGATTGTATAACACTTTTGCCAGTCTTCCAGATTGCATCAAACCATTCGATCATGGAGACTGTAGAAAGATACTGAATTTAGAAGGCTTGGAAAGCAGTGTTTGTCTTGGTGGTAACAGCAGCTTCCTCACAGTTTTGATGAAACCGCGTGCTCAGTGCAGGTTTATGCTTAATGCTGGGGAAATAGGAATCCATAGACCTGCTCAGCACGTCCAGTAACGTCAGCGGGAACTGAGAGAGCCCCAGAGAAGCACTGATAACCTGCGACAGTCTCTTGCAGAGGCCAAAACTGGATCAAAGACCCCTCACTATCACTCCTCTTGAGAAGTCTTATCATTCAGAGCAGAAGCCCCTAAGAGCCGAGGCAGGAGGAGACACAGCCACAAGATTCATTATTTTGAAAAAGCTGTCTAGTGTCAGTCTTTATTACGTTCCGACTAAGCCTTTCTGGAGTAAACAATAGGATCTGTCACTCAAACTGGGATTTATGATAGCAGTGAAGCAGACCTGGATTTTTAATGCAGCCTTTGGCTGCAGTCATTGTGGTTGTGCCTGTGATTGTCGCTATGTTGAACTAGTTTTAACTCAGAAGACCAGAGCGCCAATTAAAAAAAAAAAAAAACTAACTGATTAAACTAAACCAAACTAAATTTACTGCTGTAAGTGAAAGAACAACAACAGACAGAAGTTTAAAGTATAATATTGTTTTGTTTGAGAAAAAGGCAAAAAGGAGGTTACTGTATTGTTTGTTAGGAAGTACAGCATGAGATTTTTTTTTTTTTTGGCGGCACCAGGGACTGAACTCACAACCTCATGCCTACCAGGCAGGCACTTAAGTCACTGAGCCAAACTTCCAGCCCTAGTTTTTTGAAACAGGGTTGCACTATGTAGCTCAGGCCAGCCTTGTGCTAACGTTGTAGCCCAAGCTGGCCTCGAACTCACAATGCTCCTCCTACCTCAGCCTCCCAAGTACTAGGATTAAAGGCGTGTGCCACCACGCAGGCTCAGCGTGAGATTTTAGGTTTTGGAGAAAATGTAATTTGCAGAAGTGAAGTTGATCTGGACTCGGGGTACCTTAGGCTTATGCGGTCAGCCCATGAGTGAGAGCCAGACCCGCTGTGCCTTCAGGCAGATGCACCCTATACCGACCGGGAGGCGGTCTTGCTGGAACATTAAGCCTGTGTCCAGTCCGGCTTTCAGATTCAACTGCCAGTCCAGAGGGAATACAGCAGGCGGGAACGTTTCAAAAGATGCCAAGTGATGTCATCCGCAAGATCTAGACTTTCATTCTTTACCCACAGATTGGAAGAAAAGAGAAAGAAAGTCAAGATGAGACAAAAGAGAGATGTATTAGCCAGTTGTAATGTGCAGACCATGTTTATCACTGTTCAAGCACAAACCCTAAAAGAATGGATAACTCGTAGGGGCCAAGTGAGGACACGGAAACAATGATTGGCCAGATGGTGATTATAAGAAATTGTTACTGCCTCTTAGTTGTGACTGTAGCTTTGTGGTTGTTTAAAACAAAAATAGCACCTGTTAGATGCTTATTTTGAAATATTTACTGATGAAGCGATATGACAACTGGGATTTATTTCAGAATAATCCAGAAGTGGGTAGAGAGATGAGATATAGATGAACCAGATTAACCAGAACTTGATTGTTGAGGCTGCACAGCAATTACATGGTGGGTGTGGGGGTGTTATATCATCCTGTCTAATTTTGCTTGTGGTTTAAATTGTCATTTATAAGAAAAATTTTAAAATGATAAATTTTAAGATATCTATTTCTTTAAAAACCAGAATCTATGTTACCCGTATGATATCAAAATGATGCTTTAATTATTGAATACGTGTTTCTCTCCTCCTTTATGAATCTAAGCTGGAAGTTTTAAAAAAATTTTTTTGGCTATTTTATTCTTAATTCTTAATTTCCCAATCTGTTATGAAAAGGTAAGGTAATATTTTTAAATGCCTAAAATACTTCACAAGACTTTAAATGTGCTTAGTACTAAACTGTGAGTCAAAAAACTGAAGGCAGAAAGAGGTAAGATAATTCCTTTTGTTCATCATATTGTTCTTACTCCTAGTGAATGACAAGTAGATCATCTACTAATGATTGCATAACACTTTGCAATTGCAAAGCTTAACATTAAGATACTTTCTTAAGCTAATCAAATAAATCAAAAGAATTAATAGAAGTATCTTTATAAAGATATCAAGACAAAGGTCCTGAAATACATGGTTCTTCTCTGAAAGAAGCATATAGGAAGGTATTACCACAGTGAATAGGCAGGTATTCTATCTGGACCAGTTGTAGGGGTACAATTACTTCTTCTAGAACAAACAAAACCAAAAATCTCACAAAGCACTTGTTACTTGGATTTTCAAGCTTGGTTAGGAAAAAAAGACCTTTCACTTTTGCTTAAACATTGAACAAGCTTTTTTTTTTTTTGGATTTTTACTACATTGCTTAGAACAAATGTGCATTTTCTTGGGGGCCAGTATGGGAAGACACTTGGATGTTCATGACTGATTATTCTCTCTAGTAGGTGGTACATTATGGTGCACAGTAAGATTCTCATCTTTTTCTTTCTTTACCATTACCACGGTTTTTAGCTCACATTTCCTGTGTCAAACCACTAGTAGTTACAAGTAGTTATGTATTGTTACATGGACCAAGAAGGTAGATGAAGTATGTTACTGCCTCAAACTTGCAATCCACAGTTTCACCCTGTACCTAACACTTCTAATGCATGTCCTTTAAATGTGAAAATAATTATCTTGCTGGCAGCTGATTTGTAGTATTACTTTCTCATGCATCAACCCCAGTGACAACTCGTTGATTTAATTTTTTAAAATTTGGCTTAAAAATATCCCGTAAGTATTAACCCGAGGAATGAGTGGCCATTTCTGTTTTCTTGCTGGCGTGAGCAGTTATTGTGGCTGCCATCAGAAGTGACTACCGTCAGAAATGACTACCATTGGAAATGACTACCAGGTTGAAGACAAAAGTAGAAGAGAAAAGAGGAGGAACTGGGGGAAATGGAGAAAGAAGAAGAACTGGAAAAGGATAAAATTATATTTTTTTAAAAATTGAAATTCAGGGCCAGGATTTAGCTCAGTGGCTTAAGTGCCTGCCTGCCAGGTGCAAGGTTGTGGGTTCGATCCCTGGTACCGCCCCTCCAACTGAAATTCATTGTTCCTTGTCGTAGTTTGCTTGCTCCTCTTTTCCATAAGATCTAGTTCATTTGTGGAAGGCCTTTTGAAGACCAGATGCTGCCGTGCTTGTAATATAGCAAGTAACAGCAGCAACTGTCACTTTATTTTCTTTCTGGCAGCAGAATAACCTCTTACCCTAGTAGTTGAGTGCCTCTGTGTATTCCTGCCTTCCCATAAATTATTTCAATTGCTCCCTACAAGCAACTTCTGAGGCTGATGTAATGCTCAGTATGCAGATGGTAACTCATACACAGAGACATAGATTTGCTGTGGTCTACTTGAAAGCGGTGCCAGCACTCAGACCCAAGCCAGGATGCAGTTCGAGGCCCAGGATCTTTCCAGACTAGCCAGCTCTCTGGACAGGTTTGTTAGTTCATTTTATGCTGCGATAGCTAAATAACACAGACTGGGTAATTTCTAATGAACAGGAGTGTCATAGCTTTGGAGGAAATCCAAAATCAAGGGAGTGCATGTGGCCTTTCTTGTGTATCACAGCATGGTAGAAGGTATTGCGTGAACAAGAGATAGGGAGAGACAGCAAAAGAAGACTGCATCTGCTTTACACAAACTCGCTCCTATGATAGTGGTCACTCCTTTGGGGTTTGGGACCCTCATAACCTAAAGACCTCCTATTAACCCCCCCCAACATTGCTGCATTGTGGGTTAGTTTCTATCACATAAACTTTGGGATATGTATTCACACCCCAGCAGGAGCCATTGTAATGTTTTCTTTTTATTCTATCTTGGAGATCAGTTGACCCAAGTGGTGCTGTAGGAATCTTGGCGTCTTTTATGTTGATACCTTTTTGAAAGACTTCTTTGGGTTAGCCCTTCTTAAACCTGAAGATCAGCATTCCCCTGGGAAAGTTGAATTTAAGATTTAGCCCAGTTTTACTGCTATCAGTAGATTCTCTTAATGTAGACTTTAAGCTAGAACTCAGAAAAAATTAAAATGAAATAAATAGATTAATTTTAGAATATGGTAGCTTTATTTGCTGAGTTTTAATCTAATTGTCACCAGGTTCACCCTATTTCTCTTATTTTCATGATGGATGAAAACTAAGTAATGGTTTTCTTGAGAATTTTTAAAATGCTTCCAACAGTGTGATCCTGCAGACTCCTGAGAGTTCTTGAGACATTGTTTTTGGAGGCTTACAGTTCAAAACTGTTTTCCTTATGACACTTAGATGTTGCCTTGTTGGAATGGTGTAGAAGAACTGGTAAAACTTCTGTCACCTTAGCATGAAGCAGACCTCAATCTAAACAGTTGTTAGTATATTCTTCATTATCACAGTTTCAGCGGGAAAAGGCAGGTTTTCAGTTACGGTCTTTAATGAAGCAGTGAGTACAAGTAATGTTGCCAAAGCTTAGCTCTGGCTACTTTTGTTTGTAATATACTACATGACAAAAGGAAAATATAAATGAAGCACTTCTATATATTGAAATACTGTGTGTCTCAGGCAAAAGCATTTGTGTGAGTCAATTGTTACCTGAGCTTGCTATTTTTTGCATGGAACACCATTTTTACTTTGGAAGAGTGAAAACTAAAGTTATGGAATTTGGACTTTGTAAAATATTTTCTGGAAAAATGAGTGAATGGAACCTGTTACTTAGAAGAAAACAGTTGCAAATGTTTGGTACAAAGGGTCAAATCAGAGTCTTCAAATCATAATTTGAATTCTGGAAAATTTGTATCTTCCATGGTGAGCTTGACAGCTTCCCTGTGCTTGAAATTCTTTTCTCATGAGTTTGTTGTTGATATTAACTCACAATTGTGATTTTTAAAAATTGTGTAATGAAATGTTTCAGCATTTGGAAGATCTGAATGACTCAGTGAACATGAATGCATATTTTCAAAATGGCCATTACAAAATGTCACAAAACCATATATGCAGTGGGCGTGGCCCTGTAATGCGAGATACTTGAGAGGCTGAGGCAGGAAGACCACAAGTTTGAGGCCAGCCTGGACAACTCAGTGAGACCATTTCAAAATAAAAGACATACAGGCACTTAGAGATGTAGCTCAGCACTCCTCAGCTCAGTCTCCAGCACGAGAAGAAAAAGAACAGTGACGATAACAACAACAAAACATAGGTGTTAGGGATCCTTTGAAGTTTAAAATAGACCGATGGATTTTAATGTAAAAGTATGAAAAGTTTTTATACTCTACATTACAACAAACTTTTAGGAAGCTATCACTTGTTGAATTTTGATGCAGTGTCAAAGGAGAATATTCACAATTAGCTGAAAAGCTTTAAAATACTGCCTTTTATTAAACTATTTGTGTGCAGTGGGATGCCAAAGTGGCTTACACACAGAGGCAGATGTGACAGTGACACCGGCTTCTTTTAAGCCAGGCACGAGTTAGATTTGGAAATTGAAAAATAATCCTGTAGTAATCTTCTTACTAATTTTTGTTTTGGAAAATACAGTTTTCATAAAAATGTTTATGTTCATGTGCAATAGTTATTGCTATTGCTATTTTAAATAAACATTTTTTAAATGTTACCATTTAAATTTCTAACTTGGGAAATATTAATAAAGCCCACATAACCCAAAACTCTGAGTCCTCAATAATTTTTAAGACTACAAAGAGATGCCAGAACCAAAAATTTTAGAATTTCTTGGTTAATTACCCCCACCACTACCAAATCCAGCACTTTAATTTTTAGTGACCATAGGGAGAAGTACTTATGTACATTATACTGGTGACTACTGTTAGGTGATTGATGTAGGTAACAATTAATTCAGTAATTGTTTTGAAACTACTTTTTTTCTGATTTTACTGCAGAATATACTTTTACAGTCATTGTTGTTGTTGTTGTTTAAGCCTCTTCTGAAAAACATTAGGTCAGGAAATGACACCCAAGCAACCCAGAAGCCTGCAGGAGTTTCTGGCTTATGTGCTATCTATTACAGGTGGCCTCGTGCTAAGCCTGTGTTAACTTGGGCAGAACAAGGCAGTCAAAATCCACTGAGCACAGTCAGAGCCAGCAGTCCTGCAGGGTGAGGCTCAAAAGCAGTGCAAAGATCGGGACACTGCTTTGTGAGGCACCCACTTGGGAGCTAGGGGACACCTTAGAGATCCAGATTCTTGCAGAACACAGTCCAGCTAGTTTAACTTTGTTTTCAAGCTTCGTTCCTTTCTCAGTGAACTTATACTAATGTGGTATTCTTTCAGTAGAACTGAAATTTGAGTAGAACAGTGATTTAATTTTTCGATAGAAAAATTCACTGCTCCAGCACCTATTTTCATTATATTTCAGTTTTATCTTCAACTCATTGTCTTTCTGCTCTTTTTGTTCAAATGAACAAGAGCAGAGTTTCTCTTTCCCAGGCCAGTTATACCCACCCCCACTTCCTACAGTTTCCTCAGTAACTCCCCAGGAAGACCTCTCCCCTTTTCTCCTGAAACTTGTCTTTAGCATCATGATTTCATCCTGGTGACTGAAGTCAATGCCTGATGACCCCCAGTGCAGTTGAGACAGGAAGTGTGTGTGTGGGGGGACAGTGGCCTAGGGTTAGAGACACATTCTTTGGATTGCTTTACATATTATAAATGCAACTTGTCACATTACTTTGGAAAAACTCAGTTGCTGCCTCTTTGAATTTAGATTTGGCTACAAAACATACCAGGTTGAGCAATACTTCTGAATTCCTATCACTTTAATCCACTCCAGTAAGGGAGCCATCCATGAACAGACTACTTATGTATAAAATTATGTAATGAATATATATATTTACTAGTGTCACTGGTTGATTCTCACAGAACTCAAACTTTGGTATGTGGGTGGAGACAGGATTAGGTCAATTAACACAACATACCAGGCAGTAAGTACCATAAAAAAATAAGGCAGAGGAAGGGAAGAGAGATGAGGGTGTGTGTGTGTGTGTGTGTTCTGAGGAGGTGCCACCTGAGCCAGGGGTGTGAAAGAAGGGAGAGAGGGAGTGGGCATCAAGGCTGTCAGTGAGGTCAGTGAACAGGAAGTACAAAGACCCGAAAGACTGCATGTGACTGATGAGTTAGAATTGCAGTAAGGAGAGGAATGTGGCTGAACTGAGAACCCTAAGGGAGGCACCCATTTTGGTGCTTGGCATAAGGTCTATACTTGTTGACATCAGTTCCTTTTTCAAGAGTGTGCCTGTATCACTTAGGTGAGGTTCACCTTGGGTTTGATGCTGCTTATCGTTTGGCTGATTGAACATATCTTTGGAAACTCAAGCTAGAGGCCTGAAGAGCACAAATACACATCCAGTTATACTGAGTTAATGTGCACTGCTAAAGCAAAAACTGTTTTAATGTTCATCATGAAAAGCATTCTCAAATTCTGTGAATTTCATCATGGTTTGTCATTGTTCTAAGCTATTACACAGCTTAGAAGCCATTACCCAACTTAATAAGCATTCGAAGTTCAAACAGACTGGAGATATATAACAGGTCTGTGCACCAATTAACTATAATTTAATTCTGGTTAAGGTTTATTAAGGAGCTACTCTTATTTGTGCACCTTACCCTTCTAAAACAGAGGTTAGGCAGGAGTCTTCTGTTCTTGAACTTGGTGTGGCCCACAATTTGTTGCACAGTTTTGGTAAATGTTTCCAGCACACCTTTCTGCTCAACATCACGAGCTGTAAATGAGCTGGACTTCAATTGTGGATACACGGTATATCCCTTTTTGAAAGTCAATTATTTCTGATTTTTGCTACTTCTTGTTTTGTGTAAATGCAGATATTTCTATTATGAAAGCCCTTAGATTTGGAATTGACCAGGTAGTGAAAATGGGAGCTTTAAGAAATCCAAAATGAAAGGAAAGGATCTGTTCTAGAGCAAAATAATCACTTGAGAATTGTAAAAAATACGGAGTCTTGGGCCTTGGACTAAATCAGAGGGGAAGAGGCCAAGGCAACAGATTCCTAAGAAGCACCTCAACTGATTCTAATAGTTGGCCCTATTGTCAATACATAAACTACTATCAAATATTGCATAGTGTGCACAGTTGCATGTGCTGTACTTCTACACGAATGGTAGAGCAGTAGGTTTGTTTATACCGGCAACACTACAGACATCTGAGTAATACATTGTGTTATGAATTCATAATGGCTTCAAGGTAATATAGTTTTTCAACTCCATTGTAATCTTGTATGACCAAGAGCATAGCTGTGGTCGATCACTTACTAAACTATTGTTGTGTGCTGCATGGCCATAATGTAACCCACTTTACTACTTTCTAGGTTGTTTGCTGTATTTTGTTTCGACTGTAATATAACCATTTTATTGTTTTGTAAGTTGTAGCTGAGAGACGTGCCCTAAATCATATCTAATCTGATTAAGGTAAAGTTTTGGCAAGTAAGATTAAGAGGCTTGCTAGTTGAAAA
This sequence comes from Dasyprocta punctata, assembly GCA_004363535.1. Taxonomy (NCBI): domain Eukaryota; kingdom Metazoa; phylum Chordata; class Mammalia; order Rodentia; family Dasyproctidae; genus Dasyprocta; species Dasyprocta punctata. The sequence goes on along the minus strand of RJWM01010006.1, from coordinate 49,959 downwards.
ACCACATGGGAGATAAAATGACAAGGGAACGTATTGCTTTTGTGTCATCTTTTAAGAGTTGACAGAATTCCAGACGTGTTCTTTTAAGAGCCTTTAAACATGCTGTGACAAAGTTCAGGTTACAGTTGTTGCGTTTTTAGGAGAAAATAATGAAACTCAGAAGGTCAGGCCTTGTTAATGTCTGTAAGCACTCAGTGCTGAGGCAGGACTTGAACCATGCTTGTGAGCAGTAAGGTGAGGCATGCTGGCTCTTGCCCAGCAGCTGTTATACTGCGGACAAGTTTCAGGGGCTTCCTTTTTCTTCTGATAACTGGAACCCAGTAAAGGCAATTTTAAATGGGTCCAGTTAAAATGGGAGCCAAAATCTTTTTATAATATTTATCCGTTAAAAAGCTTTGATTGATACTCAGTATTCTTTAAATCATTTTGATTGATACTCAGTCTTTAAAAACAGTGAAAACTATGATGCCAGTTTCTTTCATCCTGTATAATGCTTGTGTTACAGCAACACTTGTGCTCTAAGTCTTAGCACCAAGAATGGATTGGGTAGCTCACCGTGCAGTTCTTTGGATGATTTGAAAGCAGGATAACATCTTCCGCTGCACACTTCAGCACTGTCCTAAAGAAGGATGTTTTGCAAAGTTATCTGATGATGCCATCAGTTTTCCCAGTATCATGGTGTGGCTCTGGCAGAGTTCATCTCCATTTCATTGATGATGGGTTTGCTCTGCCAGAGCTTTGCTGTGATTTGAGTACTGGTGCTTCAAGTTCATAACCTCTTGCATCCACTGCAAGGCCTCTTTGATCTGGAGCTGATTTTTACTGCATGGGTGATCATGTTGGATGTATCTGATACTCAGAAAGTGAGAACAGCAGCCATTTATATGGTGGGCAGGGACAGGGTAATTTTAAGAGAAGGGACTGGTTTAAAAGTGGTCATTCTGGTGTGAACCCCAGGAGGAGAAAGAGATGTGCCTCTCGAGATCCCGCCATGTTGGGCGGGGAGGCTCCGACCAGAAGACAACCTAGCCTGCCTTCCTGGTGAGTGTGCGTGACCAGCGCAGACTCCAGGAGGAGAAAGAGATGTGCCTCTCATAGGCCTACTGGCTCCAAGAACTCCCGCCCAAGCAACCTACTGGTTCAGAGGACTGACTGAGTTGACAGCAACTATGGTACATAAAGTAACTAAATGCTTGTATTGTTCAGTCGATTTTAGGCCTGGAGCCAGCAGTCTGAGCATCTCTTGGGAAGATGATAGTATGCAAGGTAGCAAATATGGGAGTTTCTTCTCTGTCTTGTCTTTGAGACCCAATATTGTTCTCATTGTTTTGCTTTATTCTGATTTTTTTTTTTTTGCTTTATTTCATACTCTGTTTTTATTGGTTTTGTTGTGTTTTGTTTTTGGTTTGATTTTACTATACCTGATGGAATGGTCAACAATTCTGAAAGTAACAAGGTATGCTGTGGTGGCTGTTGTTTTCCTGGTTTCTTTCTTTGACATTCTGTACCAGTTCTACTGTTTTGTTTTGATTGACTTTGTTCTGTTATGTTTTGTTAGATTTTAGTATCTTTAAAATAAAAAAAAAGTCATTTTGTTAATCAGTGATTGTTTTGTTTGCCTGTCTAAATTGTACTGTTTTAGGGCCTTTGGTGATAAATACTAAGTGATATGTTCAACTGTCTGTAAAGTGCATAATTTAGTTCTTACAAAAGGTGAACTGACTGTTTCTTCTGTAGTGTCCACATAGCATTCTCCAGGAGGGATATATCTGTATAGCTGAATATCTCTGTCTCATCTTTATCATTTACTTAGGATCCACTTAGGTACAAAAGCACATAATACTAGGAGAGGTCCACTCTGATATTGGACATTAGGAAGGATTCATTGACAAGACTGAAGCTTAACTCTGGGAGTTGATTTTATTAAACATATTCATGAATGACAATTCAGTAGGACTTTGCTACCCTTCTAGCCCCTCTTCAATGAGGACAGGTAGAAACACTTAGCTAGGATGTGGAAGGATCCTACTGTCCATGTCGTTGTCTGTGGACTGTCACATCTTTTCCATTTCTGTTCCTTGGTGGTTCTTTTAGATGTCGAATTCCTCTGTTCTCAGGCTTTGCCTCTGTGAATGTTTGATGGTCACTCTGAGCACAGCCTTTATGGGGCCTGCCATGTAATATGCAGAGAGCCATCTGCATACTGGCTGGGTCTCTTTGGCCCTGTGTTTCTCCCTAGCCAGGGATTGCAAAGTACTGGTAAGCTGAGATCAACCTGTAGACCTGTTTTGTTTTGTATGCAGTGTGGTGCAATGAAATTTTCCAACTTAAACTCTCCAATTAAGGCAAGGCTCTTCACTGCATCACATCCCCAGCTGCTTGAATTCCCCCACTTCACATCTCCATGCCTTCATCTCTCGCTTTAATTTCTTATTCCAAGTCTGGCCTTAATTTGTTATTCTGAGTCTGTTCCCTGTAGCTACTGGGCAGAGTGCAGTGGTCACTGAGGACTGTGAAATGTCTTTTAGTGGGAAGGACTGTTTCTTTGCTAGAATCAAAGTTGAAAACACTTTCCCTCCACCAAATCCCATGAAGACTCCTCTCTTGTATCATTCAGTGTCCCATCTTACTCAGTAGCACCCCCACTGCTAGTTTTGGGTAGCACAGTCTCACTGTTTTGTGGAGGAGCGAAAGGGTAGGGAGAGAAATACCAATTCGTTTTGTTGATTGATTCCAGAACATAAGTCAAGCTTTCAGATAATTAGTCTGCTTTTAGAGTTGTCTGCAGCTCCCAATTGCCTACAAGGGTTAATTTCTGGGATTAGTGTTTATCTTTTCCTTAGTAGAACTCCACAAACAAAATCCTTTGGAAATGGCTTCTGATCTCTTATTGTGCTGGAGATTTGGGGTACGTGGAGGAAGGCCATGCACTTTAGATCAGAGGAACCTGGTTCTGTCACCCACACTTACTAGCTGCGTGACCGTGAGCAACATTTCCCTTGTGTGTAAAACACGGGACTAATGGTATCTACCCCCAGGATTGCTGTATAGATTGTATGAGATAACACATACAAGCATGCACCTACAAGCAAAGTATTGTATTAGGGCCTCATACAGATTATGTCCTCACCCACTTTGAAGGAAATCCATACTCCATTTACTTGGTGAATCATTTCAAAGGGACTGGAAAAAATATAATTGCATGAGCCCTGTTTCTCAGCCATTGTTTCAAATTCTAGACCATTGAATGTCACAGGATATACGTCATGGTGGGGTGGGGAAGATGCAGGAAGAATTCTCTCTCTGTGAGATGAGCACCCTCTGCATTGCCAGTTTCCTGTTGCCAGGCCTGAGGGAACGTGTGCCGGGTCTGGGTCTGGATCCCAGCAGACGCAGCGCTGCATGCTTTCCCAGAGCACTGTTTGTGGGTCTGACTAATGTCTGGGTCGATGCTCATGGCACTGCTTCCTGAAGACCCTTGGTGCCATGGGTGGTGTGTGTATACCAGGCCATGTGTATGCATCCCCGTCCCCTGAGTAATCCATGTTAACAGAATGTTAATAGAAAAGCAGTACAGAGATTAGAAGTTCAGGGAGCTGGAGGCCCAGGTACTTTTTCTTTGGGTTCTCACTGAAAAGCAGCCCATGGCATGTACTGGTTCTGCCAGCACAGATGCAGAAATGCAACAAGTGCCCTCAAATGAATCAGTCAGACATTGACAAGATATTTCTAGGTTCCAGAAACAAGGCCCATTTTAAGAACTGATTGCATAGTCTTCTTGCTCTTAATTTCTTATCCACAGAGGATTGTATGTTCAGTGCCAAGACCACTATGTTATGTCGTTAGGCAGCATGGGCTCCTGTCTCATGTTTTCTCCCCCTGCACCAGCCTGACAACATGGCCAGGGATTTTGCCCATCTACTTGGAGTGCCTGTGTACTTTGTTGTCTATTTGTTTTGTTTTGTTTTTGTGGCACCGGGGATCGAACTCACAGCCTCGTGCCTACCAGGCAGGCGCTTAAGCCCCTGAGCCAAACTCCCAGCCCTAGTTTTTCGAGGGTCTCACTATGTAGTTCAAGCCGGCCTTGCACTCACGTTGTAGCCCAAGCCGGGCCTCGAACTCACAACGCTCCTCCTACCTCAGCCTCCCGAGTGCTGGGATTAAAGGAGTGCGCCACCATGCCCAGCTTTGTTATCTACTTGTAAATAAATGGAATTGGTTCACCTTCTATGTGGTTTTGTTTTGCAGTATTGGGGGTTGAGCCCAGGGCCTCACACGTGCTCTGCAGGTGCTCTTCCAGTCACATCCTGAGCTTCTCTGTGGGGATGTAGCTTTTTATAGCTTTTGGTCTTTTCCTAAATATTAGCCTTCATTTATTAAATTAGTTCTTACTCATAAATTAAAGTATATGTGTGGTTTTAGCTTTACAGGCTTGGTTGTTTTTGAATTACCAGATAGCATCTTGTGCTCGAGTCTACAAACTGGTTTTGTTTGCTTGCTGGCTTGTTTTGTTTAGGGCTTAACCACCACTGAGGACCTTCTTAAATTACAGATGGTGCTGTGTTCAAGTGAAAAGCCGTTTAGAAATCCAGTGCGTGGTTATTTTTTATTATAATTATTAGCATATATTGTATGAATTAATAGGATCCACTGTGATATTTTCATCCATGCACACATTGCACATTAGTCATGTCCACCTAAATGATTATTAAAATATATCTTGTGCATTTTGGAGGAAAAATTGTAATTCTGTTGTTCGTGAAGGGGGAACCTGGACTGAGAGTTGGTTAGCTTTGGAGTGGATTTCGGATCATCTGTTTTAGTCTATTCTGTTCTGCCTGTGTGTTGTGTGGTATAAATCTGCTGGGCTGATGGAGGATCAGCTGCTTTGGTGCAGCCTGACAAGTCTCACCAAGGTATGTTAAAGGATCTTTTCATTACAAGGGTGTTAGGAGATCCTGTTATCTGTGAGTGTGAACCAAGGGTCTTTGCTTCTTATTTCTAACACCACCTCCGCTGGTGGAATATGATAGAGGGAGCAATTGTGGCTGAGCGACTCCTTCTGTGGCCCTCTCTGTGTTCTCTGATGCTGTCCTTTCCATTCTCTCAGAACTTCCCTAGCCCATTTCAAAGATGAGTCCCCCATCCTCAATGCACCTGACCTTCCTCCTTGTTAGGGTAATTATAGATAAACATAGACCTCAGGGCCAGCTCTCTTGGGCAGGTGTACTCCTTACTGTTTTGATCATGTTGCATTTCTGATGCCGACCATTGTGCTTGACTAATTTCAAACCATGTGAACTGCTGGATCCCTTGGGCTGATGATGCCTGCCCAAAAAAGCTGTGCCCACATGAATTCTGGAAATGAGGGATGATTAAAAAGGTACGAGGTGTCCAAGATATGGTGGATGTTGTCCGCTATTTTGCTACTTTGGATATCAGGATTTCCAAGTCTCCTGCCGAAAGTACCAGAGCTCAGCAGGGGCTAAGCCTCGGTGACCTACAAGAGATGATCACTGTGCAACAGAGAGGATCTTTACTGTGCAGAGCTCGGAGCTGCTTCAGAGGCCACCACCTTCATTCCCAGTCTTTATCCATGTGTTCGTATCCCAGTCTCATGTCCTTTTCAGTGGCCAAGATAGCAGTGTTTTCAATATGTGTGTGAACTAAAGTAATTACACACACACACCCCTTTAGAGTCACTTCTTACGAAGGAACATTGGGTGATGGTGGGGAGTTAACACTCAGGGTCCCTCTCCCAATCAGTCATATATCTATCTGCTTCTAAGGGCTTTAAACTGATGGGTTAGTTCTTGGGTGTTTTTGCTTAAGATATGTATGGGGACTTCACTTTTAGCCATGGTACTATAACAAGGATTGGATTTATCTTCTTACCTATAAAACAAACTAACTATGGACAAAATAAATGAAACAATAATTTCCCATTCATCTAGATATCGTGAAAGTGAAGGTCATTGAATCCTGAGAGATACAAAACAAATGATATGAGAATTTCCAAGCTATAGAGCAGAAAAGGGGAGCTAACCGGAGCTCAGTGGGCTCCCCAAGTTGAGAAGATAGACCTGAGAGACAGAGACCAGGGACAGTAGCGACTACAGGATAGAGTGCCAGAGAAGAGACAGCTACACATACAGGGGCACACAGGAGACTTGCAAAGTATCCTTCTTGAGGTTTCTGCTGTGTACTGACCTGTACAAAGAATCTGCCTGTGGCAAGAGAAAGAACCATCTAAACAGATCAGAGATAACTTCAAAAATTGTGCTTCTCTGCCTCTACCTGTCACGTTTCCCTCCCTCTTGGTTTCTTCCTTCAGCTTGTAAACATGACCAAGCCTCCTCATCCTAAAAAACTTCCCAGCACCCCCTGGGGTACTTTCTAACTTGCTTCCTCATCATCATCCAGATACTTTGAGAGCACAGTCTGGATGCACTCTCCCCAGTGCTTTGTCTTCTGCTCTCTCTTCCAGCTGTGCTGTAAGGGCACTGGTTCCTCTTTCCACCATTCTGCTCAAGGAGATTTTGAGGAGGTCACTGAGAGCTTCTGTACTGCCCAACTCAACAAGAAGTTTTCAGTCCCCATCTCACTGGACATCTCTGTTGCATTCAATCCTCCTGGTTCCCTCCACATGAGAGCCCTGCACTTTTTGACTTCCACACTCTGAAATCTGCTGAAAATTCTTCTGTCTCCCACTGTATCTTTGTTTCTCTAGGTTTCTCCACTCACGCATTCAGTTCATGTTCTCTAGCCTTCTCTCTGCTCTTTCCACAAACCTGGTGATCTGGTTTGGGCTGGGAATTCCCTCTGTCCATGATTCTCCACCTCTGTCTCTACCTCTTGAGTTTCAACTTCCAGGGTTAAGTCGCATACTGAGTACTCCCAACTGGGCAGGGCATTCATTCATTCATTCACTTTGTAAACATCCCACATTAGATTGAATATGAAATGTAGAATATGATGAAGAAAGTGCACACCCTCTGCTAGGCACGATACTTTTGGGGATCTGCTCTCTCTTTCCTTTTCCATTTCCTTTGTGGGCTTCTCTGTTCCTCTTTATTGTGGGCCCCCTCTTGATGGGACTTTTCATCTCCAGGAAACGCTCATTATTACCTCCAGCCACATTTTTCTGTAAGCCCTGGTCCTGTGATAGCTTTCCAGCACCTCAGATTCTGACCCCAGTCGTCTGTTTCTCCAGTGTCAGCACCTTCTCTTCATGCCATTTCTGTCATTGCTTCTTTCTGGGACGCTCACACTTGAACTCACCTATCTCCCCACCTCCATTTTGTCTTTCCAACCAAAGTTATAGCAGCTGGAAGTTAGTGTTTGGTTTTGTATCTCTGTACCCTTCCTCTTTCTAACATGGTGATATGCGAAGTTCAAATGTGGTGAAGACAAGCTAGAGATAGAGGTGGTTTCCACCACCATTTCCCCTTTTATAAGGCAGCTACAGCCCTTCCTCAACTTTGACGTTGACTAGTAATTTCAGAGGTGCTATCTTTGGAAGAAATTTTATGCAGGCTTCCATTTCCAGTGAGGAAAGCTGGAGAAGAGAATGGTTAGCCATGGAAGAGGAGGCTATGAAAGCAGTTTAAGTGTCTTAACAGCATTCACTTCATAGACTATGCTAGGTGGACTCTTTTTTTCCCATTGAGCACTGGATCCCTTTATGCTAAATTGGGTCAGTTCTGTAACTTTCCTGTTATCTTCACATTTTAAGAAACATTTTATTTTTAATTGTGGTAAAATGCATATAACATGAAAATTTGGCATCTTAAACAGTTGGAGTGTATAGTTCAGTGGTATTAAATATATTCGCATTGTTTTGCACTGTCTCCAGAAGTCTTTGTGTATTGCAAAACTGAAACTGTGTGTTCACAGAACAGTTGCTTCTCAGTTCTGCTCCATCTTTCCCCCAGTAACTACCATTCTATTTTCTATCTCTGTGAATTTGATTACGTATCTTGAAGAAGTGAGATTGTACAGTATTTGTCTGTCTTGCATGTCCTCAAGTTTCATCCATATTGTATGCATCAGAATTCTATGCATTTTTAAGGCCCAATGTTCCATTGTTTGTATATGCCACATTTTGCTTATCCATTTTTCTGCCAATAGATAGTTGGATTACTCACCTCCAATTCCAAACTATACTCATATTAGTATTTAATATCAAATCTTGTTTTGAAAATTTCAGTCTCAAAATCAGCTGAAACGTCCTCCTGTCATTTGACCCAGTTGCCCAAAGTGGAGAATGAAGCCTTGTCCCTTATTCTGTCCTTCCTCCTCACGCTTCTCACCCCCACCCCAGGATTCTCTGAGAGGTCCCCTCTGTTGGGTTCTGGTTGTCAGGGTGTTATGATTTGGATGCAGAATGTCCCCTGAGAGTCTTGTGTGTTCAGAGGTAATACTTTGGGAAGACAACTGGATTGTGGGGCACTGTAGTGGATTTGGCATTAGGAGGCAGGGTCTGGTTGAGGTGGTCACTGGGGCTGTGACCTGGGAGGGTCTGTCTCCCACTCTGGCTTTTCTCTTCTGTCTCCACTTCCTGGCCTCCATGAGGTGAGTAGGTTTTCTCCACGGCTGGCCCTTCCACCACATCATTTCTGTGTTTGAGCCTGCCAGTCATGGACTGAATCTTCTGAAACAATGATCCCAAATAAATCTCTCCTCTAAATTATGGGTGTTGGGCATTGTGTTTCAGCCCAATGAGAAAGCAACTAAGGCATTTTGGTACTGAGAATGGGGCCATTGCTGTGACTGTACCTGACTTTGTGGTTTAGAAGCCTTTGGAACTGGTTCACAGGAAGTTTAGAAATGTTTGGTGTTGCTGGCTGGAGGAGTCCTAGAATGCTGAGAACCAAGCTTGTTGGGAGATTCTGGTTGGAGGTCAGAAGGCCAGAATGTGATAGAAATACAGATAATAAAGACCAGGCTTAGGAGGCTTCTGTTGGGAATAAGGACTCTATTGGCAGTTGGGCTAGAGGCCGTGTGTGTTATGTTGTAGCGGAAAATTTTCTGCATTTTGTTCATGTTTTGAGACTTTGCAAGGGACTAAGATTAAGCACAGTAAAATAATCTAACAGAGGGCGTTTCAAGGCAGCCCAGCATTCAGGCCATGCCATGGGTACCAGTGATAGTGTTCCGCTAGGTTTACAGTGAGAAATAGGTGCCAAAAAACCATTTGAAAAGTTCAGAGTTTTGCCAGAAACACAGGGGCTGCAGAGTTGGAGCAAAGAAAATAGTTGCAGAGAAGAAGTCAAGCAGTTTGCATCAGGACAATAGGAAAGATTCCTGTAGGACATCTCAGGAATCATCTAGACCCTACCATCCCTGGCTCAAAGTTGCAGAATAGTGAAGCTTTCTCTTGAGATGAGAGCTCCTGGAATCTCTGCTCAAGAGGGGCCGCCTAGGACATTGATTATTGCTGAGACACAGGGAATTGTCTCTCACCTGGAAAACTGCCCCCATCTAAGACTAACACTCCTACTTCCCTCCTCAGACTCATTCAGATTTGAGGAAGTGATGCAGAAGTGATGGTGGGGTGGGGATTAGTGGTCCTGTCTCTAGGAAGGCCAGATAGGAGGAAGTTTCCAAGAATTTAGCCTTTGCAGTACTTGGTACCTTTTGTCACCTGAAATTCTGAGACAACAGGAACATTTCCACCCAACATCCTATTACATTTAAACTATTCAAGGGAACGTATGTGGCATTTTATAGGCTGTGCATAGGAGGCCTAAAATTCTGTCTTGCTCCCATCTTTTCTTTCTCAGTATCTTTTATACTTGAAAAGGATGGGTTGGGGCTCAGTATAAGATAGGGCAGTGACGGTGAACCTTTTAGAGATGAGCGCCCAAACTGCAACCCAGAAGCCACTTACTTATCACCAAGTGCCAGCACTGCAAATAGACCTGAGTACTGAGGTTTTAGTTTAGAAAAGACAATTCATATATTAATATCTCTTGTCTTTAAAGAAAAACATAGTAACACACATGCCATGGGTTTGCCACCACTGGGAATAGGGTTTTAAAGCCCTTTGATTAATCTCTGAATATGACTTCATTATCTCCAGATTTGGACCCCTCAAGGGTAGACTTTTTTGGACAGGCTTCCTTCTGGTTGTCTGAATCTAACATTGCTTTACTGAACAGAACCTTTGTTACTTTCCTCCATTTCAGAAGTCTTTCCTGATCTCATGTGATCAATTTAGTTGTAAGTGCCTTGTTTCTAGGGCTGTGGGCACAGTGCAGTGGAGAAAACAGTTTAAGTGGGCTAGCTTAGTGGTTCTGAATACTTTGAATTAGAAAGGCCATTACTGAATTTCCCAGGGCCTCCTTATACTTTATGTCTCTTTTGACTAATAGTATACTTAATGACAAAATTCAGGAAATTCAGTAAAGCATTTAGTTAGAACTTTAAAAAATTTATGAAAGTATATAAACAGTAAATGTGTAAATGTTAGAGTCATTTTTCAGTCTGAGAGCGTTTGCTTGATGCATTCTGGATTCGTGGGTATTTATATGAGGTCCTCCTCTACGCCAGAAGTTCTGAACTCACAATTTGGAAATTATTCCAATAGCTTGTTGTCTTTAAAAAAATAAAAGAAAGAAAAACAAAAGAATAAAAGGAAACCACCGAGCCTTATCATGATTGAATCTGTCGTATAGGACTTCACACAAGTCTAAATGAAAACATCTAGTTTGAAAGTCTTTCACATTTGTAGTTTATTTGTTTGGGAGGATTCTTTGTACATGCTCGTAGGGACTGATGAATAAGTCACACTAACATTACGTCTGTGCTGAAAGGTTAAAGGCAAGGCCATCTGACCTACTGATTAAACTCGGAAAAGGGAGAGTACATCTTTTGCCACCTGAAAGGCCAACTGTTTATTGAATTCCTCCACCTTGTAGTTGTTTCACATCTGGAATGGTTCCTGGAAAAAGATCTAACATCTCTCTGCGTGGGTCTATCCTGTTTTTGGCTGTGTTTACTGAAGTGAGTTCTAAGCTTGTTTTCACGCACTGCAGACTGCACATTGTGAGTAGAGATGGGGTGTGCCACGTAATGTTTTGGTAGATCGTACTTGGAAGCATGTTTGTGTTTGACAGATCAAGCTCATTCATTCAATATTATGTTCGCTTTGTGGGCTGGGCACTGACCTGTGTCCTAGTGATAAAAAGGTGAGTATGTTAAGTGTTCTTACTTTCAAGATGTTCACAGACTTGAGAAGAAAGTGGTCTTCTAAATACATTTCAGCCTGATGTGCAGTGATTTATGTGCTAGGGACCTGGGGGCCTCCTGGAAGAAGAGAATTGGGTGGAAAATGAAGCAGGGCTTACAGAGATGTGGTGTCTAGCTGTCCCTGCATCTGTAAGGATTAGCCTAAGCATGGGGTAGAAGTCAGTTGCTCTTCATCAGTGATATCTCAGCAAATCTCAGAGTAGCAAGAAGTCTTGGTGATTGGTTGGCCAACTATAATTTATTTCCTTGACCCCAGAATCAGAATTATTCTTTTTCTTAGCATCAAAAGATGCCAGCTGGTTCCTGGGTTCTGCCCTGGAATAGTAAACAGAGAGTTCACCAACAATGATTGAAAAATCTCTTGGAGTCTGTCCTAAAAGAGCAAGGACATTAACCCTGAAACCAGGGCATTTTCCATCCTGGGAATTATGCTCTGCTCCTTCTCAAATTCCCATTGTGGTCTCAAATGAAGGGGCCATTGTTCACTTTCCTTCCTTAAAGAAGCAGTATATTTAACTTCTGGCTCTTTGCCTGGATGATGGAGAGTTGATCTCTATGAAGCCAACACCCGTGGCTTCCCATCAGGACAAACACTGCGCCCTGTCTGATTCTCTCCCCTCAGGTTGAAGTTACTGAGATTCTACACCCACTCAGCAGGAAGCTTGCTGCTGTGTCCCATGAGGTGGCTTCAGGGCCCTTAATTTCCAACCTGTGTTGGATGAGGAAAAAAAGATAGAGTTTTAGCTCTTTAAGCAGCAAGCGATTCGCCAGCAAACCTTTGATTCCAATTTAAAAGCAGGTGTCTGATGTGAAAATCTGTGCTATTTTAGGACTTTGAAGCACAGCACAAAGGAGTATCACTTTGTGCAGTAGTTTGGGTCCAAGCAGGTGTTCTAGAGCAGAAGTTTTCATTTATTTTTAAGCAACAAGATACTTTTTCTCCAAATGAAATCCACAGAATTCAAATACAGCAGAGCTTCTCCACCTTGCCAGGCCAGATAATTCATTGCTGGTGAAGACTGGATGTTTAGTAGCACCCCTGGCCTCTACCCACTAGATGCTATAGCATCACTCTCTCCAATGAAGACAATCCAAAATGTCTCCAGACATTGCGAAACATCCCCTTCAGGGGCATAAACCATCTTTACTCAAGAACCAATGCAGTGGATTCCATGAAGCTGATTTTTACAAAAGCAGGAAGCTATGCATTGGTGGTGAGATTAAGCTCTTCTTTGGGAACTCTGCCCAGGGTTCCTGACTGGTGCTACTCTGGCCTACACACAGAGGGTAGGTTGTAATTTTAAAAATCTGGCACATAACGAATCTGTTATGACCAAATAAAAAAATGCTGAATTAGATCCATATGTATTCTGAACCCATGTGTACACTAACCATTTCTGTATGAATAGTACACATACATTGTGTGTGTACTTGGATGTGTACAGTACGGGAAATGAGATGTTTGAATGAAGTCTACGTAACTAGTTAGGCATTGGAGTTTGGCCACCATAGTCTGCCCTCTTTTGCCAGGTATACCAGCTGCAGGGATGCAATTGATCCATGTTGCACATAAATCCCAGCTTCCACAAAGCTCAGTTGAACTTGCTGTCCTTGTGGGGAGTACCACAAGAGGCTTCTCTTATCCTAACAGCTTGTTTGGTTTATGCAGCAGTGTTTTCATTTCCCCGAATGTCTCATGACCACTGCAGTTAGCCTTGGGTACAAAGGAGTGAGCAAAACTCATTTTATCCATGTGAACATCTGTGGCTCTCTCCCACCCTGCTGAGAAGCCCCCTCCCAGGAGTGCTTCAGAAGTCCTGCAGAGGTTTGTTTTGCATTCCTGAAAGAGGCTGATAAGAGCCCAGTTGCCATTACCTGCCTCTCTTCTATCACCGTATGGGCTGTGGGCTAAGGGAAAGGAGGGCAGGTGACTTGGGTTGGAACTTGGGTAAAGGACATGAGGGCCCCTCAGCCTTCTCTGGCTCCTGATAGGGGAATATTGCTGTAGGGGTAAACTGAAACCTTGCTCAAGATTTGAAATAATTTTATTTACTTAAATCTTTGGTGTGGATTACTGCTGTTAAGTAAGTACACAAAGTGCTGAATTGAAAACTAGGCTCAACAAAGGTTACCAGTGGTACTATCAGTAATTATTATCTGGTAGGTATTGGTAAACATTATCTAATAGGGGGTTGTGTGAGTGACCCAGGTATATAATTGGTTTGTTTTGAAAGAGGAGGCCATTCCCAGGGTGCTTCTGTCCTGTACGGCTACCCAGTATAGGACTGTACTTCCGGAGTTTTGTATAATCATCATCTTTTAGCATCAGAACATGTAATTAGTTTTTGGTAATATTGGTAGAAATATGAAAAATAAACACTACAGGACTAAATGCATTTAATAGCTAGGGGCTGCAGAAAATATCATTGCATTTACACTTAACTTTATGATGTATGAATTATTTTACATATATTCTTTTGATTAACCACCAAAAATTAGCCTGGCGACCTAGGCTCTTTCTTGGCCTTTTCTTGAAGATTACTGTCCTGTAGACACTTCCTAGCATCTTCCTATGATCTCCAAAGGCCCACACTCCTCCCTCCTGTCCTGCTCTAGTATTGACTTCTTTTAAAATCTCCTTCCTGTCCATCTTTCATATGCATTATAGCCTAATAATAGTAAAGAACTCATGGGTCCCCAACTTTGGCAAGCTCTTTTATATTTTTCTCTATACTGATTCATGCAGGCACAAATTTATCCATTCATTCTTTACTCCATGGTGTGTGCTAGGTACTGGGGATGTAGTTCTTAGTTGAAGCAGGTGAATGTGATGCTGTGTGCTAAGAGTTTTGTTCCCAGTGGAGTTATGAGGAAGGTAATCAAACCCTGACTTGAAGGCATAAGGGAGGCTTCTCCAAAGTCAGTCACTTCAGTGACAGATGGAGTAGGAGAGGTAAGGAAGGCAAAGATTTTGGGGCAGAACTCTAGACCAGGCAGCGTGGGTGGGCGATAGGGTTTTGGTGGTAGGCAGGACCGGCTATACATGTATAGTTTTAAGGACTTTGCCCAAGTCCTGTGGGCATCCATTCAGTGATTTTTATAGGAGCATGGCAGAATGCAGATCACTGGAAAAGACTCGTCTTAGGTATTTTCTGTTCCTCTGTACGCTGCTGTTGGATCTCAATTCAGGCATCACCACCTCAGCATGCACTGCAGATTCTAGGGCACCACTGGGGCTCTTTCCTCTGTCCCCTCACACCCTGGACGTGTGTCCTAGAGATAAGGCAACAGTTGCTTTCGTGTTTTATTGTTTACTCACTTGTGTGTCCTTCCTTCTGGACCACTGGTTCTCAGGGTTTAAAATACAGATTCTTGGTCTCCCCTCCCCTGCTGTTACTTTGATTCAGTTTGGGATCTAGCCTGGGAATCTCCAATAGACTGTGAGTTAATTGAAGCCTTTGGTTTTGCAGGAGTGTGTACATAAATACCTGTGTGTGCATGCGTGTATGTGTGCACGAGTGCATACAGATACCCACGTGCTTTCTATTTCATGCTTGTATCTGTATTTTCCAACAGAGTGCTTGGTACGAATTTCTTGTGTGACTCATGTTTGTATGAAGTTGCCCTTGTGTGTATGTGAAGGTGCTTTGGAGCATAAGTGAAAGCCTGCACAGATGATTCCAGCTCCTAGCCCTTTCAGAGCTTTGATGTGTCCCAGATCCCTGTCGGGAAGGCAGTTGAGAAGCAGACCATCCCCTGGAGCCACAGCATCCCTGGGACCCCCAAATGGGAGCGTACTTTTCAGTGGCATGCCATTATAATCCACAAGGTCTCCACATGTGTTGTTATGACAGACATTGGGAGTATTCTACACTGTATAAGTGGGCCCTAACCACCAAGGATTTTTGATCTCCTTGAGGGCAACAGGCAAAACTATACAGGTCATTGGATGATTGTGCAAGATGGAAAGGGTTACACGGAGCACTGTGCACAGAAGCTCAGTTGGGCCAGGCAGTGGTGGAAGAAGAAAGTGAGAGAGCCCCCTTCACTGGAGAGACTTGCGGGTCTCTCTTCAGACTCTTTTGGATGAAGAAGTGCTTTTTCGAGACTTGGCTTTGGGAAGGTGAGAAGCCCTTCCAGGTGAGAGAGTGATGTGAGGAGAGGCCCAGCAGGAGGTGGCTGTGAGCAGCGAGGACACCTGTTTGGCTGGGACAGGTTTTAGTATTGTCATCTAGAATGGGATGCTGGGCCAGGTTTGGACAGGGGCTTCAATGAAAGGTTGGGATAGAAAATAGTTGGAGGTGTTTGATACATTTGCCAATTTCTAAGTCTGTTTCCTTGACCCCAGATATATCCATTTAATTAATCAAGGTCAGGGATTTTTAAATCTGAGATAACATCCATGTGCTTCTCTTTCTGGAGGTCCTGAGCCACCTTGACTTTCAAGCCAATGGAAAATAGACCAAGTTGTAGCCTGGGACACTTGGATTTTGCTTCCTCCTTCAGTGGAATGTTTACGTGTCCCTGCGTGTTCCGTGGCACTCACTGCCACAATGTCCTACCCCTTCTTGTACAACATGTTTGCCTACCTTCAATGAAAACATTAAAAAGTTAGAACTGTGATTTCCTTAGTTATTATTCCAAAACAGTGCTTAAGCCATGAGACATGTGATCTAGAATAAGACTTTCAGTTCACACTGACCTGTTCTTGCTGAAGCAAGAAGACGTTTAGCTCCTGCAGGAGTCAGGGCAGCCTCAGGAAGAACGTTTGCTTGTGCGGTGTCACATCTTAATAACCCTTTGATCTGGAATCCCTTCCCTTTTATCTTGCATGGTCATTTTGCTCCAAGGAAATCCAAGAGGTCTCATGTGAAGGTTCCTGTTTTATTTAGAGTTTGCTACAAATCTTGGAAGAAGACGGTCCTGTTTGATATTTCTACTATAGATGTCTCTCTCGATAGATAGATAGATACTCTGTAGTTATATAAATTAATCTGTAAATAGATGAAGCTATACATATACATCTATAGACTTATATGTATAATCCATATCTATAAATATCTATACATAGATATATCTGTATCATTTTAGGAAGAAGGTGACAGTTTATTTTACAAGTTTCGGTTCAGAATCTCTGACCCACAATTATGATGTGAAGCCAACCACCTCACCTTTGTGTTGATAGAGGAATTTTCTCACACAAATGCACAAAAGCATGGCAGGTTTTGTCTGAGGAAATTCGACTCTTTCATCTATCCTGAGTTTGGGCTTCAGGAATGCAGCTTACTAAAGTGGATTAGAGAGTCTCCACAGGGAAGTAACATGCTGGTGCTCGCGGAAAGCAGCACAACTCTCCTCCTGCTATGACCAGTTGATACCAGAGCAAAGAAGAACAGTAAACCTCATTTTCTCTCATTTCAGCCAGGGCTGTTTATTGCTGACCATACCAAGACAGGTGGCTTGATAGCTCTTCTGCTTCATTTCTGGGTCAGACTAGAGCTGTAATTTGGCTCTTAAACCCTACAAATGCCTAAGTTGGAGCAGTTAGTATGAAAAATATCTCTCACAGAAAATATTCCTTACTGATTTGATTATGAGATTCAGTCATTACATATAATTTTATTTATTTATTTATTTATTTATTTATTTATTTATTTTTTGAGACAGGGTCTTACTATGTCGTTCAGGCTGGCCTTGAACACAGTATGTGGCCCAGGCTAACCTTGAATTTGTGGCAGTCCTCCTGCCTCAGCCTTCCGAATGTGTGCGCCACCATGCCCGGCTTCTGTAATTCTTTTTTAAATGTGTTTTCTAGTTTACTGTTTCTCTGTGTTTTTAAAATAGTTTTTTTGGAGGAGGCAGTGGAGCAAACTTTCAGTGGCTATAATTTTTCCTTTTCTGCTTAGATGGCTTAAGGAATCTGGAATGCCATAATTCACATCCCATTATCCTGTGTTTCACATTCAAGGCCAAAGGTCAAAAATAGGTTGTTAAGGGAAGTAACATTAAAGTAAGAGGGGATAATCTCTTGTTTTAGAAACTCTCACAGTTTCACATGAGTTTCCAGTTGGTTCAAGGAATAAGAACAAACACACAAAAAGCCTCATTCCTTACAGCGCACGCGGACTGGCTCCTACTCTTCATTCCGGACAGAGATGACCCTGAGAAAAAGTAGATCTAAGGCCAGAAAGAGTGCAGAGAATTTTAGGCCTCTTTTGTCAGAATGATTGCATTCCTAGTAAGTAACCAATTTGTAAGCTTTGGGCAGCAGCTCACAGGGAAACCTGTAGAACAGACAACGGTTTCTCCAAGGTGAACGGCAAGTGTTTATAAATGCAAGCTGTGAAGGGTGTGCGCTCGCTCATCCACTGTTTTTGATCTTTGTGATCAAAGATGGATTTGAGGATTTTTTTTTTTTTTAAATTGGAGTCAGTTCAGTGGCTGAGTTCCTGCTTCTAAAGAAAGAAGGTGAGCAGTCACACCCATCCTTAATGTTTGCAGGGCATCAGGGAGTCCTGGAATATGTGCCCCCAGCTGTGCTGAAGTGAACCAGTTACAGTAATGGTTGCTAAAATAATATCTGTCTCAGTTTGCTGAAGACTTTTTAACAAGATTCATTCTAAAGAGGTCAGGAAAATTAGACACCTGTGTGTGTGTGGCGGGAATTATAAACAGGTAGAATTGGTGTAATTTGGGTTATTTTATTAAACTTGAGATCATTAAATTTAACTCGATTATCTTATTCAGCTAAAAGTGGTATAAAAAACTTGGCAAAAGCGTGGTTATCTCTATGTGCTAATCAGAGTAAACCTTTCTTTTAACAGTAAAGACAGTTGGTAAATTCCCCAAATACATAAATAGTTACATGAGTAAGTCAAGAAAATTCAAAGAAAAGACAACTCAGGTTTTCTGAAAAAGAGAAAAAGATTTGAACAGACTTTTTTTTTTTTTTTTTGGTACCAGGGATTGAACTCACAACCTTGCGCCTGCCAGGCAGGCACTTATGTCACTAAGCTAAATCCCCGGCCCTATTTTTTGAGACAGGGTCTCACTATGCAGTTCAGGCTGGCCTTGAACTCACTTTGTAGCCCAGGCTGGTCTTGAACTCACGATGATGCCCCAGCATCAGCCTCCCGAGTGCTGGGATTAAAGGCGTGAGCCACCACGCTGGGCTTGAACAGACATTTTTCTCAGAAGAAATACGAGGATGACCAATAAGCGTATGGGAACATGTTCAACACTTTTGGGAATGAGGGAAGCACAAGTTAAAAGCACAATAAGAAACTACTATAGTGCCTCAAAGGAAAAGGACCAACAATATGAAATGCTATGGAAACCGAAGTTTTCATATTATTGGTTAGAGTTCGAGATGATACAGCTACTGTGAAAAATGCTCTAGTGGTTTCCTACACAGCCAAACATGCATCTACCCAGCACTTCTTTTCCTAGGTTTTTGTCTAAGAGAAGTGAAATGGAAAGATGCTGATCACTGTATGATTTTTGAACAACTGGTGAATAAAAGAGTAGAGAATGTCTTTGAATTTAACATTCTGAACGTGTTCCTTAGGCCATTCAGCGTGGATGCTTAGAGAAGAGAGTGCAGTCCTGTCTTACCTCTCAGTTCTGTAGTGATCAATATTTGTGTGATGAATAAATGTTTATTAGCTTATTTTGAAGCCATGTTAATGAATATATACATATAGTGCTATTATGTTCTTTTTGTGAAATAAACCTTTCGTCATTATGGAGCCACATCTATTTGTCTCTAGGAATACTCTTTCTTTTGTAGTGTATTTTACCAGACATTAGTGTTGCTACTCTGCGTTTCTTTTGGTTAGTACTCACAGCTTTGGGTGCTTGGTGCTTCTCATCTCTTTGTTGCTTGTTCCACGAAGTAGAATGTGGTGTGTCCAGGTCAGAGGTCTTTAAATCTTTTATCATTCAGCCATCAGCTAACAACTGTTGAACACCTCCTCCAGATAGATCCTTTTTTTTTTTTTTTTTTTGTGGCACCAGGGATTGAACTCACAGCCTCGTACCTACCAGGCAGGTGCTTAAGCCACTGAGCCAAACACCAGCCCTGGTTTTTTGAGACAGGGTCATACTGTGTAGCTCAGACCAGCCTTGCACTCATGTAGCCCAAGCTGGCCTCAAACTCACAAAGCTCCATCTACCTCAGCCTCCCAAGTGCTGGGATTAAAGGTGTGCACCACCATGCCCGGCTAGATCCTTATTTTCTTACAAATTATGTTTATAGTTTTGTGCATTTTATGACCACTACAATGACTACAAAACTAAAATAAAGTCTGCTACTTAGTGCCCTAAATGGGACACAGTATCACCAGATTGTTATTCAGAAGTGATTTATG
Source organism: Dasyprocta punctata (assembly GCA_004363535.1). Classification (NCBI taxonomy): domain Eukaryota; kingdom Metazoa; phylum Chordata; class Mammalia; order Rodentia; family Dasyproctidae; genus Dasyprocta; species Dasyprocta punctata. The sequence goes on along the minus strand of RJWM01010006.1, from coordinate 30,337 downwards.
AATGGAATGACAGCCTAGGTTTGAGAGATGCACTGCTCTTCACTTTTCAGTGGAAACCCTTACAATTCATTGAATTATTACAGATTTAGATGACATGTTTACTATTTTATAATAAATCTTTGAATTAAAACTAAAATATCCAGACTTTTGTCAATATGGTGTTTTAGCTGATTTGAAAAATGCAATAGATGAAGATAGTTTACTTTTTGTCCAGCTTTTTGCATTATTATTAGATATTTATCTATTTTTCCTAAAGTATAAACTCTTAGTCAAGGCTGCAGACTGGGTTAGTATGATAATAGAAAAAGAAGCCTTTGAATGGACTTAAAGAGAATCCATTTGCCCTTGGCCAGTGGAATGTTCTCTTTCTAGTGGCAGAAAGATGATAGCAATGAAACATAAAGGATGGAATGAATTGCAAATCCAAACATCTGCTTTCCTTAGAGATTCAATCCTTGTATTATCAAACTTGTTTGTATATTAAAAAAAAGTTTAACTTCATTTCTTAATTTAATTTTCTTTCTGATGAAGTCATAATGTAGCTGTGAAAAAAAAAAATCAACATGGCAGCCAAGAAGCATGCTTTTAAATTATTGATAGTTTTAAGCTTCTGACAGAGTGGTCATATAATGTAAATGGTTTTGGTTAAAGCAATTGTTTCTTTGTCCACAGCCCTATATGAAAAAAACAGGTAGCTGAGGTTTGAAGCCTTCCCAATAGTGTTTCAGGAATTTGGGTGTTGTGATAAAGGTGTGCTACCTTCAGAGCTAAATGAGTTAGTCTGTTTACCATGAGCGGCAGTGCTGCAGTTATACAAATCGTGATGAATCCAACACACAAAGCAGCAGCATTGCTGTTCTCCCTGCGATGTAGTTGAAGAAGGAAATGGTTAGGCATCGTGCTCCTCATGGCTAACATCCTGTAAGATCATCTGAAATCATAAACCAGGAACTTGAGAACTTAGAAGGGACCTTAGAAACTATTAGTGGAAAAAGGAAAAAGAAAAGTTGAAAGGGAAGTGGAATAAACCAAACTAAAGGACAGGATTCTTTTAGTTCTCAGCAGGAAACACATGCTTATCTGGAAAAGATTTTGGTTGGATAGGCTGTTTGTGTAAGAATCTTTTCTTATGAGGAAGGAAGACCAACCTGGGCTTGGAGGCTGAGGTAGCAGTAGAGAGAACAGTTTTTAAGCTTCACGTAAATGAGGAAAACAGAAATTTTCAGTTCAGAAACCCTATGTTCATAGGATCTGCTTATGCTATTGGTGACTTTTATGAAGTGTACTCATTTTATAAAATATGATGATTAACTGGTAACTTCAATGTTAAGAATGTTAGCTATAAAAATATAAATAGTAACTTTTAAAAAGAGATGGCAAGATGTTTTGGATGAAAAGTAGCATGGCGTCATTATTTGTATTCATGCAATGTGTGTGCTTGGCATGTACACCAAGGTATTCAATGATTATTTGTACAAAATACTTAAAATGGCTTTTTAAAGGGAATGTTTCTTTATAGTTTTCTGTTATTTTCATTTTCCATAGTGATCATATATTATCTTTTGTCTTAGTTACTGTCTTACTGTTGGGACAAAATGCCCAACACCCACAGGTTAAAGAAGAAAAGGTTTATTTTAGCTCTCAGTTTATAGAGGTTTCAGTCCATACTTGACTGGCTCCAAGGCAGGGCAGCATGGCAGAAGGGCCTGGCAGAGGAGAAACAGTCCATTGTAGAGCAGGCAGGAGGCAGCAGAACTTCCTTCTTTTTTCCCTTTTCATTCCATCCAGGCTACAACCCAAGGGGTGGTGCTGCCCACACCCAGGATGGGGCTTCCCTCTTCAGTAAGCCCATTACCCACGCCTAGAACTATGTTAAACCAATCAGTGGGCTGACCCAGTATCATAGACCCATGATCAAGTCACTCCTAAAAGCCTCAGCTATGAGTACATGAGGCTTTGAGGGGACACACAGATATACTGTAAGCCACAACATCTTTACAAACAAGTACAACAACAAAAGAGAGAAAATACCCAACATGTTCTTTCTGCTCTAGCAACTGAAGCCACGTTGTAGCTGCATGGTCTCCTTCCGTTACCTTTAGTAGGTTGTTAAGAGGACAAGAGCCCATGAATAGGACATTTTTTTCCAGTTAAATTTAATGTACATAATTTGTCTTATGCTTGGATCTGATAGTACTACTGTTTTGAAATATCTTTCAGATGGGATGACCCATGCGGGCCATGAGGGGTGTACCCCCAAATGATGTCCAAATTTGATGGAACAGGAACACTTTTTCCTTGTCATCTTAAGGTCTAGTAGTGACAATTCCCTGAGGAATGTTTAACTTTCCTTTTTTAAAAACGGAAGGATGACAAAGTAGCAGCTGAAAGCCTACTTATGGGTAAATCAGTGGTGGAAAATGAAAAATTTTTTTTAATCACAAATACTTGTAGATTCAAATGAAATATTTGTAGGGATTCTTAGCATTTTTGGAGAAGGGAACTGCAGGATTCTTATAATTGAATAAATAGAGGACAGGAGGGAATTTCTGTATTAAATTAAGGGTTTGCAGAAAGAAGTTGGTACAATACTAGTTGAATATTATGACAAAAATGTCCTTCATAAACTTCATTCCATAAGCAGCTTGAAGAAGCTTATATAAAATATATGCAATGATAAAGTATACTTAAGAAACCAGGACCAGGGCAGGGGGATAGAGCTCAGCGTCCTAAGTGCGTACCTGATAAGTGCAAGGTTCTGATTTTGATTCCTGGTGCAAAAAACAAAACAAAACAAACAAACAAAAAACAAAGGAAGAAAGAAACCAGGACCAAGGGAAGTATCAGTTTTGCAATGTAGCAAATACTGTGGGTGTCCCACCTGTATTTCCTTTCAGTTAACAAAAATAAAAATAAAAAATAAAATAAATAAAATTAAAAAAAAAAAAAGCTGTAGATGGGGGAATTAGTGCCTTTCTTCTGAAGTCACTGTCAGCTGGTAACAATGAAGCATAGTGGCTGGAGGATAATTCTTAGTTTTGTTGTCCTCTGATCAGGTTTTACCAACTCTGAGATCCCCACAGGAGCTGAGCCTCAGCTGCCCACACTAGAAAACTGCTCAGTGATACACTTGTTGTGGGTTTCCTTTCCTCCCCTCTCTTGCTTCTGTAATCCTCTGTTGCTTTAGGGAATTATTTCTGCTGTTGTCTCTTGAATCTGTCAGGGATTGATTTTAGGATCCCCTGTGAATACCAAAAATCCATGGATGCTCAAGTCCCTTAAATTAAATAGCGTCATATTGGCATACAGCCTACACACCTTCCTGGATGCTTTAGATCATGTCTATTATCATACCTGATTTAATGTGGATAGCTGTTATACTACTGTTTGAGAAAAAAATGGCAAAAAGAAAATCTACATGTTCAGTATAGATGCATTTCCTTTTCAGATATTTTCCATCTGAGGTTGACTCTGTGGGTGTGGAACCCACAAATATGGGGGGCTGATTATACTTGCAACTTAAGTATTTTTCTCAAACTGTTCTCCTAGGAAATCCAGATATCAAGAGATGTAGTCAGACTAGAGCAGACACACACACACACACACACACAGTAAGGGAGGAAGGGTCTGTTGTCTGGGTGACTCCAAGGATAGTGATACTATTACTTAGGAGGAAGAATGAGGTGAGGTGGGGCAGAGGGTGAAACCCAGCAAAGTTTAGGTGATACGGAGATATGTGGGAGAGAGCCCGAGAGGCTATTGAGAAATATGTTTAGTAGCTCGAAGCTAGAACTAGAGCTGGGGTGTTTGTCGAGTCATCATTGTACAGGCAGTTGTCAGAAGCTGCGAGGAGGTATATGAGCTCTGAAAGAATCAGTGAACATCCAGAATGGGACCACAAAAATGATGTGCCAAGAAATGTGGGAGAAACATTTTTAAAGGTTTGGTGGAAGAGAAGAGGCAAGGAAAGAAACTGGGAAAGAGAATCGAAGAGTATGATGAACCAGGTTCTTTGCTGGAGCCAAGGCATGGGAAGGGGTGAGTTGGTACCACGGTTTCCATAGATCCCAGAGGTAAAGAAGGAAAGATGATGGGAGGAAGGTAGGAGGCCAGGACTCTCTTCTTAAAGCAGTGTGGACAGAGGCACCTCCCGTGCTGTGCTTTGTTTCAGAGAACTGCACACAGGAATTCTGTTCAAAGCCCATTTCTGCTGGCAGAGGAGGCCGGAGTGACAGTGAGAATGGGCACAGCTTTCATGAGTGCTGTGAGCCCTGAGTCCTGCTGCAGTCAGTCACGTGTCAAAGTGTTGGCACTTTTTGCCACCCCATCAGTTAGCAGGGTGATCAGCGTGTGTAGGCTGAGCTTCGGGGAAGCCAAATCCTTGAGAGACATCTGCATGCAGTTGGGTCTCCTAATAAGGTGAGTCTAATCACCCTGCATGGGTTTGTAAATTACTGTGAGTCATATGGTTAAGCTCTTCAAAAAACACAGGAAAACTGTCTGGCAAGCGCAAGGCCCTGACTTTGATTCCCAGTACCAAAACACAAAACAAAACAAAAAAACAAAACACACAAAAAACCTCCCCCAAAACCACAGAAAAGTCTGTGCTTCTCAGTACCACTTGGGGGCTTTTGCTGACATTTCTAAATACCCAAACTTTCTGTGCCACTTTAATTACTGGTATTAGATCAAAGCCCTGGAACCTGGTCTCTCTCCTGGCTCACCAAATTCTCCTTCTTCAGCAATCACCAACGTCAGTCTCTTCATGAAACCTTCATAACTAATGGGAGGACTAGATTGGCAACTCCTATGATTCCCTCTTTACTCAGCACCCACTAAATGCTCCCACCCATTGGAGCAGTGTTCTGAAAGCTCATTGAAGTTGCCTCTTAGCTTGATGCATATCCTGTGATACCAGTATTGTCCCAGACAGGGATCATCTATATTTATGTTTTTATGCATCATTCTTTGTTCACGCAGCTCTGTGATCAGATTGTAGCTTCTCCAGTGTGTTTGATAATGTTAAGCAAAAGTCTCTTGCTGCATTTTCTTCTTCCCTTTCCAGAGATGTGTTTTAGAGACATAAGCATGATACTTTTTGGTTTTCCTTGACTAGTGATATGATTAATTCTAAAGATTTCCTGTTTTTCTCACAGTTGTTCCCTCCCACATGCAACAAATAATGATAAAACAACTACCTCAGGAAGCAGAAAACAAGGCATTTGATAGCATTGCTCAGTAGTTCCCTAACAGTAAACAAAGTTTGGCATCCTGACTTGCATTATTGGCTGTCAGACCTCACTTAACCTTGCTATTAGTTTGTGTTTCCAGAGAATGTATTACTTTCCAGGAATACCAACAGGCCAGACCTAGTGTCAATAAAGAACAAAGCACAGTGTGGGATTAGCCAAGAGCTGTGGGAGAAAAGCAAGAGTGGAAGAATCTAGTGTTAGTTCTGGCACTCACTAGCTACACAGATCTTGGAAACATCATGTAGCTTCTCTGTGTACTGATTTCCTAGATACTCATTTAAAAATCCCTTCTATTCCTAGAATACTGTAACAGTACAAAGTAAAGGTTTTAACATTTAGAGTAGATAACAGTTACTGCCTGTCGGGTTCTTTTCCAATGGTGACATTAACTCACTGAGTGCTCGGAAGGAGCCTGGGAAAGGACATATTCTTCATGCTCTGTAGGTGAGGGCACTCAGACTGAAGGGATTAAATGACTCACCCAAGGTCAGCAGCTTTAAGGAGAAATGGGGAGTCACCCCCAGGCTTCAGGTCTGGACCTCCCATCCTGCTCCCCTGCCGTCCTCAGAAAGGCTGTTCAGCCTCCCCAGCATCTCAAATCCATGGTGCAGCCTCCCCAGCATCTCAAATCCATGGTGCCTTCGCGGGGAGGCCAGCTCAGCTGAACAGAGCTGCATCGTATTCACACTTAATCAGAGTTACTTCCTTCACACTTGTTATATCAGTAATCCTGGAAACTGAGAGGTGCCATGCTATCTGTTTTTCCTGTCTGATTAAATTTGCTTAGAATCATTTGAAAATTAGGAACTACAACTCATGCCTTCGCCCCTCATCACAATGTCGCAGAAGTATTTGCAGATACGTGTTTCTGCTGGTGGCATATCAAACCTTAAATTCAGATGCGTAGAACAAAGGACGGAGTATTTACCTTTTATTAAAATAAAGCAGAACCCGATTTCTAGAGATTTCCTAGACGCATTTCTCCACCACACGGCCTTACGTGACCTGTGCAAGTTTCAGCTCTGTACAACTTGTTGCAAGTAAAAACTTCTTCCAGGTTGGGGGATGGTTCTTGGTCACTTGACCACTTGCTGTTCTCAAAACACATGTCTGGGACAGCCACCAGATTTCGAGAAATGGTATGTTAATTAAGAATAGCAAATTGTGTTTGACACAATGATGGGGCACCTTGTCAGTGGGAGGCTTGTCACTTCCAACCCCCGTGAGGCCCATCAGGACTGTGGGCTGCCGACCTGTGGAGACTGGAATGTGAATTTCCCCAGTGAGGCACAGAGCCAGGTTCTTATGTACTTAAGAGGCCCTGGGCATCCCAGCAGCCAAACAAAGTTGTGATGCAAGTTTTGGCTGCAAAGGATGTTAGGGTTGCCTGATGTGTCTGACTAAAATGTGATCTGAAAGATTCCTCAAAGCCCCAGTTGGTTTAAGGCACAACAGGATTCAGTAGCATCTTGTGGGCCTTTTAACTCACTCCTAGGTAAACAGGAGGCAGTGTGGACAGCGAGGAAGCTCCCTCCAGACTCCGATTGTGAGGGGAGGCTCAGGTCTATTTTCAGGTGAGCAGAGTACAGGGAGGGAGTGCTTTCTTCCTATTGGTGGTGTCACTCAAGAGAATGGCAACAATGGAAGCCGGGGTCGGGGGAGAGTTATTTCTTTTTGTTATTGGACAAATGTCTGGCAGATTCCAGGGTATCAGTGAATGTGAGTGTGAGTCTGTGTGTTTGCTCTTGAAACAGGTAAGATGCACTTGTGCAAAAGTATGCAGAGATGGGGAGAGTGGTGTTTAGAGTCCATGCCCAGGGATGAGGTGTGTGGGAGGCATCTGAGACAAGAGGTGAAACAGATCAGCCAGGCATGGTGCCACATGCCTGTTATCACAGCACTCTGGGAGACTTCGACAGGGAATCACAAGTTCAAACCCAGCCAGAGCAACTTAGTGACTTAGTGGGACCCTGGCTCAAAATAATAAAAAAAATGTCTGGGGATATAGCTTAATTCAAAGGCCCAGGGTTTTATCCTCAGTGGAGTGGTAGGGGGAGCAAGGGAGAAAGAGGCAGACAGACAGATAGACAGACACATAGAGCAGAGACAGATAGAAAGAGATGGGGAGAAATGAACAGACAGACATGACAGTTATGGGGTAAGGAGAAGCTGCTCTGGGGCAGGTGAGGAGCATTTCACTTGGCTTGGGATTTGGGGGAGGTTGCTTAGGCTCTGAGGCAGATAGGATAAAGATGAATCTAAATTAACTAGTTGGAAAAATAGGGACGTGTGTTCTAGATAGGCCTAAAGGCAGGAATGAGAGTTTCAGGATATGAAAAGGGTGGTGGAGAGCTATAAGCAGTTTCTTCCCAAGTCCTTCTGGATAGAAGGAGTCAAATAAAAAATTCATAGATCATGAGACTACTATGGCAATAACATTGAAGAAGAAAAAAAAGATTCAACTCATGAAATATTAAAAATGCAAGTGAGTTGACATTTCAGCAAATCTTTATAGTATTAAAGGACTGAATCAGTAAGTTCTTGGTAATTAGCCCTCCAGAAAAAATTCATTTTGCATCTAGATATGATAAGTATTTAGCAATGCAATATGAGTATTGCCTTGGCTTGTATTGAGCTGGGTCTTGGGCTGGTGATCACATAGGCTAGATACGGGGTGATACTGTTAGCATAACGTTATCACCTGCCCGCCAAGGCACAGAACCTGTTCACATCAGTGTTTCTAATAAATGCTGGCAGTCACGGAAAGGGGCAGTCCAGTATGATGACTGTTCCTTTGTGATTCTCATGGAAAAAGAAGGAACATGTTGGGAATAATGATGGTGACAGTATCCTCTGAGGACTGACGACGGGGATGTATTTTATCTTGAGTCAGACAGGAAACCTGAGAATGACGGTAATAAAGTAGCTTGTCAAAGATCATGCACATGTCAAACGCAGAGTGGAGCAGGTACAATTTTAACTGTGCTCAAGCCTCTGAAGACATTGGTTTCTTAGCTGATTAGGCCATTTCTGTGTTTTGTTCTTCGGAATTTCTAGTGGAGACCCTCTTTTTCTTCTAGAGAGGATCTTGCTGTGTAGCCCAGATTGGCCTTAATCTCTTAGGCTTCAGTGATCCTTTTACCTGAACTTCCTGAGTACCTGGGACTATACGAGCATTCCAGCACGGTGGCACATTCCTGAAATCCCAACCCTCTGGGAAGCAAAAGGATCACAAGTTTCAGGCCAGCCTGAGCAACTTAGTAAGATCTTGTCTCAAAATGAAAAATAAAGAAGGGCTCAGTGTGAAGGCCCTGAGTTCCATCCATAGTACCTCCTGGTTCTCCCAAAAGATAGCATATATATTCTGACTTACTGTTGTTTTTATTGAAACAAAAAAAATTCAGAATGATTGCTTAATAAAAGGAAATGCATGTTTAAAAATTTGACAGTCATTGTCAAATTGGTCTCCAAAAGAATTATTCCTAAAATAGTCAAGGTTTTTGACTGCTACAGTATGTCTCATTTTGTGCTAAATGCTTTGACTCTTTGAATCCTTGGAAAAACTCCAGGAAGAAAGTACCACCTGGTTCGTAGATGGGAGCCCTCAGACTTAGCAGGGATGATACCCACTGTAGCTGGGCCTGCACCAGAGTCCATGGATACTCCTACTGACCCCTATCAAAATGGGTGCAAATCTTTTAATATTTATTAATGTAAGAGCTGACCTAGCTCCTAGTGTCTGAGGACCCATCTTGGTTTGGATTGGACATCATGGCATGGCGATTGGCTATTTCCATTTATAGTTTTACAAATTGGCTCTTCATATCCCTGGCCTCATATTTACTGGCTCCTTCCCCCTTGATCTTATTGATTTCTGTTTTATTAGTAGTGATTCTGTGTGTTGCAGATCCTATCCCTCCTGTTTGTTTCTTTCAGTTTTCTGCTTTTTTGTCATTTGCCAATTAAAACTTTAAATTTTTTTAAAATTGCAAATCTGTGTATCATTTATGGCTGTAGAGTCTTTTTCTCTTATTCCTATCCTAGGAGTGTAACATTTTTCTGTGTTTTCCTTTTCCCCCTATAACTTTTTATTACTCGTATTTGAGATTATTTTAGAAATTGAGTACAAAGTCATTGGCAGAGAGGAGCAAAGAGTTCTGCTGTTTCCTTGCACAGAGGGTGATTATAGTTAATGATATATTGCATGATTCAAAATAGCTAGAGAAGAGGATTTTGAATGTTCTCATCACAAAGACATGGTAAATGTTTGAGATGACGGACAACCTCAGTATTCTAAACTGATCAGTTCACAGTGGTCAAATGTACTGGAACACTGCACTATGTGCCACAAAGTTGTGTAGTTATCTGTCCATTGAAAGGAAAGGGAAAAAATGATCCATTTCTTCCAGCTTTTGAATTTATTAGCGTATTATTAGTGTTTGAGTCCTTACATTTCCATTGCATCAGTGTTTTATTTAAAAGCATTGTTGGGGAAGCAAGTTTTGTTTTGTGAATTCCAAGTCTCTGCTTACATTTGAAAAATTTAATGTAAATATATGGAAGACATCATTTATTATCTTTTCAAGATACACCGTTTTCAGCATCTTCAGATGAGAAACCATTATTTTAAAAATAAAAAGTTAGAAAACTCTGTACTTCTCCCAGATCATTTTCTCCCTAGTTCTTGCCTGCCTTGTGGTTCTGTACCAGTTGCTTTGGGGCAGGCGTGTCACAACCCAGGCTGTAGGTATTCTGCTCATCTGGTTTGTGAGGGCAGTGGAAGTAAAGGGGAAAAATAATGATGTTCACAAGCCCTCAGTTACGCTGCGTGTTTGACCTGAGATCTGAGACACCTAGACAGGGTCTAAGAGACCAGGTCAGTGTTACATACTGGAGCATAGGGCCTTTAGGATGCTCATGGTTTGTGCTGGCAGATGGGACCAGTTATAATCAGGCAATGGGACCTTAGGGGTTCAAGGTCTAAACCTGTGTCCAAAGACCTTTAGGAAAGCATGACAGTTTTCCAAGATGTTCTCAATCTTAGAAAAAGAGAAAGTAATTTGAGGAATATTTAACTTTCAGACTTTCTCCTACATTAAGTGTAGTTAGATTCATTACACATTTTTTTTTCTTTCTTTCTTTTAATGTACCAGCAACTCACCAGAGAGACCGAATCTTCAAACATTTTACCAGGAAGCGCCAAAGGGCCATGCGAAGGCGAGTCCACCAGATCAACGGACACAAGTTTATGGCCACGTACCTGAGGCAGCCCACCTACTGCTCCCACTGCAGGGAGTTTATCTGGTAAGAGGTCCTCCAGCTCCCTCCCGAGACCCTCTTAGGAGAGGCTTCCTTTGGTTATGTGTGATAATCACCACAAAATCATGGTTATCAAGAATCACTTTTAGTATCTCAAATATCCTCTTTGACTATGTGAACCTAGGAATTTTAATTCCCACTGCCCCACTCACCCCAAACCCAACAAAAATCCCAAGTTTTAGATAATATTTTTTTTTAAAAATCTTTTTGAACCTATCAAAACGTATAAATCAGAGAAGCAAACCAGTCAATAAGGAGATAATTAATAAATTAGAAAATCAGTCTGGGAAAAAGATAAATCAGAAGTATTGCTTTTAGAAAGGCATTAATTATGTGATAAATTCTGAAAATTAGTTGATACAAGAAAACTAAGTGCCCGGTACCTTCAGCCTAGAAGTTTATAGGTGTAAGTGATTCTATACTATCTGTAGAATGATTTAAATTAATCTGTAATTTAATTCCTGGCCATTAGGAACTAACACAGTTGAGTAATTACCTAGAGATTTGGGGCAGTGTCTTACAATACATAAAACCGAATCTTAGTTTCAGTGTCAAATCTATGGTTGCATTTACTTAGAGGCAATATTATCAATAGTTATTTTCAATGAGAGGCATTTACTTAGAGGCAATATTATCAATAGTTATTTTCAATGAGAGGCAACATTAAGCATATTTACTATATTTGGAAAGGGAATACACACTGCCTCTCTCTCTCTTTCTCTCTCTCTCTCTCTCACACACACACACACACACACACACACACGCATGCATGCATTCACACACACCTACCTCAGAAGGGGAGACGGTGTAGCAGTGTGAAGAGATCTGTACTAGTCTTCCATGCTTTAACCAGTTCGTTCAAGGAAGCTAAAGTGCTTAGTTCAGAGTGCTTTCTGAGTATTGATCAATTTGTACTTTGTTTTTTGTGATTACTTTGGGTTTCTACCTTTTACTTGTGAAAACTCAGGATTAATTAGTGTTTCTAGCATTTTTAGTAAGAAAAGAAGCTTAAGGCCCTATATAGAGTATTGATAAAAAGTGTACGTGTGCCAGACTATTTATTGTCTTTAGAAAGAAAATTCCTATTGCATTGTCTGAGCAAATGTGCACCTCTGGCAGCTGTGAGCCTCGTCTGCTCTCGTGAGCCACAGTCCCACCCCTCTTTCCAGTTTGCTTGTCCTAAAGGCTGCTGCCCTCTTCCCTTTTATCTCATGGCTCACCATTCTGTTTCCTTTTTGGGGTGCGACCTCCCTGGCTCCCAAAGGGAATTCTGCTGCCAGCCTCTGACCTCTATACACTTTCTTGATAGACATTTATTTTCTAATTTCACTCAATTTTTTTTCATCAGAGGAAACATTAACTCCCTCTGACATGAGTGCAAACACACTCACACACGCACACCCACAAGCACGCAGTCGCTTCCTCTACTTAAAACATTTGATGTATGCATTGAGTGTGGACTCTGTCATTCAGTCTCTCCACCGTTGGATGTGTGAGTTTAAGTTCTGCAGCCCACTAGCGTCTTCTCACTTGCAAAACAGAGACAATAATTTTATGTTATTGACCTAGTAAATAAAGCACTTAAAGTGCAAGGTGCTTCTGAGCATTTTATCGGCTCATTCTGGCTTTGATAACCCTGTGAAGTAGGAGCTGGTATCACTGTTCCCTTTTGTGAGAAAACTATGACTTGAAGAAGCTTAACAACTTGCCCCAGATTTTACCACTTGACCTCTGCATCTGTGCTCCTACCATGTGTGTTCCCTCCTTTGGTTTTCTGTGAAGGTTAAATGAGCTACTACACAGCAGCCACCTGGCCAAGGGTCTGGTACATCCTACGAGCTTAGCCAGATGTGGTGTTTGTTAAAGAGAAGGAGAATAACACCATTGTCAGTCACAGAATATATTAGGGAGAAGAAGAAATCAAAGCAGCGGGCAGGGCGGGCACCCAGTGGCAGCGTTTCTGCCCTGCTGTGGAGTTTGGGAGTGACGTGGGTACAGGGATGGGACCTGACGACTGCGGGGTGCTCATCAGTGTGCTCTGTGCGCCTGTGCACGCGGGAGCCGCATGCAGGTGGGGCCTCCTTTCATTGAGGCCTTGGGGGATTGCCCCAGATACAGGCAGGAGGGCAGTGATTGTTACCCTTTTACATCACCTGGAGCATTCGAATCCATTAGGTGGCATTCTTGTGCCTCATGGTAACAAATGAGGATTCAAAAGGCACGCGTCTGTGCCTCCTCCCTGAAATTATGTTTTTCATAAAAGACCAGGGGATGAAGATTTTTTGTTTAAGGGCTGTAATTATCAGAGGTGATTGCTGAAATACTTGACTGATGGCAATTTTTTTTCTCTATTGTTTTGAACAGGGGAGTATTTGGGAAACAGGGTTATCAATGCCAAGGTAAGAAAACATTTTTAAAACCACTTTTAATGTTGTTCTTATGTTAAAAGATAATTATACCCAGGGAAAACAGGATACATTCCATTAATATTGTGATAAATAATTGTTTCTAGGTCAAAGGAGACCTATGTAGTTATAAATCTTTAGTTGTGGTAAACCTTGTATATTGTAGACAGTGTAGAGGAGACGTATATATTTCTAAAGCCAGAACACCCAGTAAAGTTTTGTTGTCTAAAGTCTTGTCTTTGCAGTAACACAAAAGTGCTGGAAAGTAGTGCCATTTTGTGAGCATGGCCTTGAATCTGAGAGACACGTTTCTGTTTTCACATTGCATTGTCAAGAGGGTTGAGAAATAGCACAATTCTGTCTCAACTTTACCTCCTTAGAGAATACAAACTATTACTCAAATTTGTAAAAAAATTTTCATACTTCACAAAATGTGAAAACTGTTAGAACTTAATGATCCTGTGGGTTTAAATTTATTTTGATTTTGACAGTTGTAAAATAAAACAAATTTACTAGTATTCCAGCACCATTGGAAGACCCTTGCTCTGGGGACTTAGCCAGGTCAGCCTTTTATTTGGTTCTCCTTAGACATTGATGTAAGCACTGTCACATGGTGTACACATACAGTAACCACCACTTTTACTTTTGCTGCACAAATAATTGGTAAAAATCGTCTGTATTCTAGAGGAGTAGTCTATGTATAAATAAGGAAATTCTGCCTTCTTCTGGAGGAGGAGAGGTAACACATTATCTGCCTTAGAAGAAATGAATGATACATACATGTGGTTCTAATTTTGACCTTAATGTGTCTAAAAATTTTCATTGAATTCTCAAAGTTAGAAAAACTGAATGTGTGATCAGTACAACAGAATAATTGACCTATATGGTGTTAATCCACTCTTCAATGAGAAGACAGGTCCTGAGCCAGGTTGTCTTGCTTACTTTTCTCTCATTGCTGGAACAAAATACCTGACACCCAAAATTAAGGATGGAAAGGTTTATTTAGCTCACTGTTTGTGGGAGTTTCAGTCCATAATCAGCTGGCTCCAAGCCTGGGTGGCATGGCACCAGGGCACCACTTAAAGGCAGCAACCTGCAAAAGCAGTCAGAATAAAAAGGGGGCAGAGGGCCTCTTTTCCTCCTTTATATTGTATGCAGGTCACTCCCCCACCTCCAGGACCTGTGTAGCACTCAGGAAATCTCCTTGCCCTCCTCTTGGACAGGAGGAGGATATTTACAAAGTAGAAACTCTGGCTCCCTGCTGAGTCTCTTAGTTAAACTTCTAAACTTCTCAAGTTGAAACAACCTATCAACCCTAACACAGGTCAATACTACTCCTGCAGCCTGGGCCTCCCTAGCACCAGGGACATGCTGTATGGTGACTTGCCCATTTTAAACGTATCAGGAAAAGCTGAGAAACTCTGGACAGACAGCATTACAGTTCCGAGATTAAAATATATGGTTTAGAATATATCTCTTTAGTTTCTTTTCCTTTTTAGCTTATAGTGCTAGGATGTTTGAAAATCTGATACTCTTACAGTCACTAGTTGCTTTAAGAGCAGAAAACAGCATAAATCAGGAGACCTGAGAATACCTTTGTTCACATCTTGCTAAGGGATATCAAACCAAATGTCTAGTTGGAAAGAAGTGTAGTACACTAATACTGATCAAAAGCAAGCCAGAGTAGGTATTCTAGACAAAGCAGAATTCAGGGCAAGGGAAATTTTCAGGGATAAAGAAGGACAGACATAGCCGGGCGTGGTGGCACACGCCTTTAATCCCAGCACTCGGGAGGCTGAGGTAGGAGGAGCGTTGTGAGTTCGAGGCCGGCTTGAGCTACAACTCGAGCGCAAGGCCGGCCTGAGCTACGTAGTGCGACCCTGCCTCAAAAAACCAGGGCTGGGAGTTTGGCTCAGTGCTTTAAGCGCCTGCCCTGGCAGGCGCGAGGTTGTGAGTTCAATCCCCGGTGCCGCAAAAAAAAAAAAAAAAAAAAAAAAAAAAAAAAAAAAAAAAAAAAAAAAAAAAAAAAAAAAAAAAAAAAAAAAAAAAAAAAAAAAAAAAAAAAGAAGGATAGACATTATGTAATAATAACAGGGTTATAACATTGCTTAACATATACATGTATCTAACAATAGACATCAAAATATGTGAGGCAAAAATGGAACTAGAAGGGGAAATAGACAAGTCTACTTTTACAATTAGAGATTTATATCTCTTAATATTCGATAGACTAAGCAGGCTGAAGGTTGACCTAAATAGCACTATCATAGTTTGATGAAATTGACATTTGTGGGATGTAGCATCTGACAAGAAGATGACATGTTCTTCTCAAGCTCAACAGAAACATTTACCAACAGAAGCCACATCTGTGCCATAAAACCACCTTAACATGTGAAAGAACGGAAATCAGAAAAAGCATCTTCTCCAACCGCAGTGGACTTTAACTAGAAATCAATAATAGAAAGATAGTTGGAAACCCCCTAAGTATCTGGACATCGAACAAATAACACTGAGTCAAATACTGAAGAGGATGTAAAAAAATTTCTTGCACCCAATGAAAATTAAATGTAATTTGTAAAAATATGTGGAGTGCATTGAAAGCAGTACTCAGAAGAATGTCTATACATTAGTACTCTTACAAGAAAAGAAGAAAAATTTAAATTAATCTAAATCTCTACCTTAGGAAACTAGAGAAAGAGGAGAAATTTAAGCCTAAGGTGAGCAAAAGAGAAGAAATAATAAAATCAGAGCAGAAATCATTGCAGTTGAAAACAGGAAAATTCATGAAACTACAAGTTTTTTAAAAAAATCAATAAAAGTGATAAATTTCTAGTTAGGCTAACCAATAAAAAAACCAAATGCCTCTAAAAAGAAAGTTTTTCTACTTGAGGGGTGGTTTTGAGGTCCCCTTGTATAAAAAAAATCTTTCTGGGTCCTTGCAGTGTGGTTTGTCCTGAGAATTCAATGTGGTAGCAACTCCATCTGTCCTAAGGAACATTACTGTTTGCTCATATGTCCCCTGCCTTTATGTGCATGTGCTTAATCCTATGACCTGCCGCGTGTCTTGAAAGATCCTACCTGGTGCGTATTTCCGTGCTGCTTCATTGCATGCATTCATCCTTTAATGACAAGCTCAAGTCCATCTGTACTATGTCAGTTATCAGGATGGAAATGAAAAAAATGTATTACTTGAAAAGTTCTAAATAGACAATTGACTGAGCCATTCAGCAAACTTATGTTGGGTGGGAGCAGTGGTTTCAGGCAGAAGGCCTCGCGTGGGATATCACCATTGAAGAAATACCTTTTGAGTTGTGTCTTGTTGTCAATTTAAGATTCAGTTGCTAGGCCAGTAGTATATCCTGGGCATAGAGAAGGACTTTGATAGTGTAGGAAAGGGTGGAGACTTGCTCTGGAAGAATCAACTAGTTTAGTTTTTACTGGAACAAATGAATTCCACGGAAGAAAGATGGCAGGTAGCTTGGGGTAGCCTCTGGGAAGCCTGAGACATAGCCGAGGGATTTGAATGCTGTTGACTGGCAGTGAGAGGCTACTGGAAGGGTTCACTCATGGGTCAGAAGTGACCACAATTATACTGTGGGCAGAGTCCTCTGGAGATCAGTACGGGTTGGTGCGAAGTCTGAGAAGAGGAAATAGTCTCAGGACTAGAAGATAGGAAGTTCGTGTGTGAGCAAGGGAACTAGGATGGGTGGGTGTACCAGCTGTCATCACATGGGCCAGACCTGCAGTCAAGTTGCAGTGGCATGGGCACAGCCTTTAGTGATGCTGCACTGTGAGTTTAGGTAAATGTGTAATTGCTGGATTTAATTTCCTAGTGTGCACCTGTGTCGTCCACAAACGCTGCCATCATCTCATTGTTACAGCCTGCACTTGCCAAAACAACATTAACAAAGTGGATTTAAAGGTAAGCGGGTATTAGTTTGCTATTAAGCCCCAGCTGTGTGTGTGTGTGTGTGTGTGTGTGTGTGTGTGTATACATGTATGCACATGCATGTGTTCTCTTTTCTCCTTCCTTCTTCCCTCTTCCTCCTTCCCTTCCCTCTTTTCCTCCCATCCTCCACTTCCATCACACACCCTTGAAACCCATGTGTATTAGAATGAAAATTTCTCTCCTTTTTTGCATCATAGCATTTAGCATTTCTGTTCTTGTCTAGTATGGCCTTGCCTGTGAGTGCCCCCTTGGAGACCAGCTGAGCATAAATTCTATGGATTGGTTCCACTAATGTAGAGATGACATTGGTGGACTGAGAGGTCTGACCACTGGGGCAGCAGTGCTGCATCTTATTTCTCTCGATAGTCTTCTCTATGAGCTCAGGCTAAACCCACAATCTCTCAGTGCCTCCGTCTGAAAATAGGATCCATGCTTCCCTCATGAATATTTGTGAGGAGTAAATGAAATAGAACTGACAAGTATGTTGTTAACTGTAAATTAAGCTTTCTAAGTAAAGGCCATTAACTCCTTCCAGCCTCTTTAAGGAATTTTGGGGAGGTTATACAGCTGTCCATGAGAGCTGGCACTTCCTTCTGGCCCTTCACTTTGTATTCGTCTGGGGTGGGCACACATTTTAAATTTTGGAGGGAGAAAATGGACGGAGTGAGTGTTGATGACACTTAGCAGTAGATTTGCAGATGCTTTTGAAAGTCTGACTGTGAACTCAATGGTTGTTCACAAAGTAAATGTACAGAGAGGTTTGAATCGTAACTTTTCTGAAATAGAGACCAGCACAGTCTCGAGGAGTAACGATGGCCCCACCCCCAGTCGTGGATGGAGCTATTGTGATTGCCTCAGATTGTGAGGCAGAGCCTAGAGCACATATGTGGTTGGTGTCATCATCTGCTGGAAACAGCGAGTGCATTTGTACCAAGACCTTGGGGTCCATAGCATCAGAACATAAGTGCCAGACCAAGGCAGGAGAGGGTGAGTAAGACAGCAGCACTTCAGGGTCACTTCAGATGGACTTCCTTCTGTTCCCATGTGTCCTGAGTGCCTTCTTTTGTTTCCTTACCTGACACAATGTTAGTGTGTAACAGCCTCATTTACTCTCGCTGTCCCAGGTTCTAGGAAATACGTGTGAATCTGAGGGACTGGACAGGCAGAGAACAGTGGCCTGGATATAAAGGTTGAAATGAAAGGCTTAATGTATATTTCTGTCTCCTGATGCGCTCACATGCACCCCTCATTCCTGTCATGTCTTGTTCATTAGAAAACGTGCGCAGGCTGGCTAGTGAGACCTGAGGAATTCACCAGAGCTGCATCCAGTGAAGTACTACGTTCAGCTTCAGTGTCATAGTCAAACTTTGCATTTGGTGGCTCCTATAACAGTTTTTATCAAGGGCATCGATAGGAAATTTTAGCTCTGTCTTCTTGTGTTCTTTTACTTTTCCAGATGGCTGAACAGAGGTTTGGAATCAACATCCCACACAAGTTCAGCATCCACAACTACAAAGTGCCAACATTCTGCGACCACTGCGGCTCCCTGCTCTGGGGGATCATGCGACAAGGACTTCAGTGTAAAAGTGAGATGTCGGGTACCCGCTTCTTTATGGGAACACCATGCCACAAGCTTGTGGGGATTCTTCAGGCTCAGAATTTGAGCGAGGACTGATAGTTGTAGATATATGGTCTAAGAGCATCTTAGTAGTTTTGTATTTATAGACTCTTCAAGCACATAAAGAGGACTGCATCAGATCCCCAGTTAACGATGGAACATAAAGTCACATGTTAAGTCCCGTGATTGAGCTAGCTGAATAACACCTATGTGTGCAGATGAGGCATTGTGCTAGTTAATAGGTATTTGAAAGAGGAAAAATGGGGTGTTGGCCCAGAAATGGCAAAGGTGACACAGCCAAAAGAGCAGGCTGGGTTATGTGTGAGAACTGGTGGGAGGTTTCAGGTCTGACTCCCTAGGTGTCAGGGCACAGTGGCGCTGCCGCAGGCCTCCTCTGGGAGGCCTGTGTTGGAGGTTGCAGGCAGGACGGGTGTACACTCTGGTCTTGGACTTGCAGCTCCCTGACTCTACCTGGTGCTCCCCGGAGCTTGCGCCTGTGGGGGTGGGGGCTGACTCGTCTGTTAGGCTTTGGGGAGCTGCTGGCCTTGAGTTGTTTCCTGCTGAGATGCACACCTGATCAGATGCCCTGAAGGGTGGTGCAGAAGAGTGACAGAAGTGCAGCCACATGTGGGCAAGTAGCCAATTTCCCTTGACCGCCTGGACTTATGGAGCCTGCTTCTGTCAGGAGCACCCACTTGTCTGTTAGAACAGCAATTTTTTTCTGTCTCTAAAACGCTGTTTATTGTTTCTTTTTTCACACAACCTAAACAGCAGCCAGCTTTTGTATAGCTTTTGGGGCTTTTGGTTCAGGTGGTACTTGATGCTAACAGGATGGTCTCACAGGTGTGGGTTTCCACCCCAAAAGACACTTTGTGCTTTCATGAAGTGGTGGTTGGCGTGCAGAGCTATGCCCGGATGTGTATATGTGACTTTTGTCCCTCCTGAAGGCCCTAGAGAAGGTAGCAATGTGCAGTGATGTTCACTTTTGTTGCCATGTGGTGGTTTTGAAAGGCCAGTGCCAGCTTGTGTGTGTCTGTGCCAGTCTTCCCGAGAGGTAGATTTCCCATGAAGCTATTGAAGCTGAAGCTTCAGGGCCCCCCCCTCCCCTTTGTCTGCTATTCTTTTTCTTAAAGAAGGATTCCTAGATTCCACAAATGCAGGCCTCATAAAAGCTAGGTCGTGTGTTCTTCCAAAGATGGATGGACTCCATAAAACAAGAATTTGTTGCACGCCGCCCCCGTTCTGCCTCCCACCAGCAGGACCCACATCAGGAATGTGTATCAAGATTTGTTTCTGCTGATTAAACCTTGGGATCTTCATGGTCCTCAGTCACTTCCTGATCTCACAGAGCTTCACTTGCTCTGCTGACTTCTAACTGCCGTTTACCCCAGCCTTCAGACATTTCAAAGTTGCATGTCCTTCCCCTGTGAAGCAGAACCGCAGGCTGCGAACACCGAGAAGCACGGCCCCACAGGATGCCTGTCTGCTCGGAGGGCCGCCCAACCACAGCAGTACTCAGAAAGCAAGCTCTCCGAAACAGCGCTTGCATCCTGTGTGAACCGTGATCGTTCTGTGGCATTTAGACTTCTGCCTTTTATTTTACTGTTGAGAGAAAAAAAAAAAGAAAAAACCAGTTGACAGAAGTCTTTGTTATTTAATTGACTGAATTGTCACTATGATGAGCATTTTCATCTTTATATTGGATCGTGCTGTGGAGTTGGCAATAACAGCTACAAGTGATTTAGATGAATGCATTTCATCAAGTCATGATGAAAAAAAGGTACTTGAAATCTATGAGTCTTTAGCGTGCCAGGATTTCTGCTTCTGCACAAAACAGAAATATAAGAGTGATTGAAATATATGGTAAACGATTCAATATGATTTATTATAATGGAAGATACAATTCATCCCCCTCAAAATATTTCTCCTCTCTTTGAACACACTCTTTCCATTGTTCTTGCCACTTCCTGGAGCAATTCTGGACGTCTTCTCTCGTCAGTGTCTTTACAAGGTGTGATCAAAACTGGATGAAGCTCCCACTGAAGGTCATCCAGTGGAAATCATAAAACTTCACAGTATGTCCTCAGATACCTTGTTCTGTGGATCTGGGACAATGTGTCTTCTAGCTCTTTGCCAAAGTCAAAATGACCATGAAAGGCAAATGTTCTGAGTTGATTCAGGACATCAGGGCAGCCATGACACTGCCACCAAGACACTCATGGAAGAGGACTTCTGGAACTGTTTCAGAAAGTGGCAAGAACAATGGGAGGAGTGTGGTCAAAGTGAGGGAGAGTATTTTTAGGGAGGTTCGTGGCAGTGTGTCTTACTGTAATAGTTCTGTGAAAGATGTAAGCACCGTGCCTTTGATCATATCCCATAGATAAAATGTAAGGAGTTGTTACAAGTGTGAGTTTAATTTATGAGATGAAACGGTTCAGGCTGTATAATTCCTCTGTTGTAATTTTTCAGGTTATTAAATTTCTCTGTCACAGCACATGTTGACTTGGGGCTTTTCTGAATATAGATTCTGTGTTTCTCTCCCTCCAGTGTGTAAAATGAATGTACATATTCGGTGTCAAGCCAACGTGGCCCCTAACTGTGGGGTGAACGCGGTGGAGCTGGCCAAGACCCTGGCAGGGATGGGCCTCCAGCCCGGAAATATTTCTCCGACCTCGGTGAGTGAGACTTTGCTTCTTCTCATGGACTGTAGTGTGAAAGTTGTGCAGCTGTGGCGAGGCCAGAGGAGAACACCAGGCACCCTCAGTGTTTCTAGTACCAGCAAATACAGTAATACCAGAAAGCAAGAGGAAGATGTTTTTCTTTTTCTTTTTTGTGGTATTTTTTAATTAGTTTCCTGTCAGTATAATCTAGTGAAAAGCTTGGAACCCAGAGGTCTGGGCTTTGCCCTCGGCTGGGGACTGGGCAGGACGGTTGACCAGGGCCCACAGAGCCCAGCTTTCTCATCCCAGTAAGGTTGAACTTGAAGACCTCCCTGGAATCCGGCAGTTCTGCAGTTTTTGTTTATGGATAATAAATTTATCTCTTGCCTTCAGCAGGGGACAGGAGTTCCTTCCTCTGGGCTCCTGGGAGTGGGTGGAGTCAGGTCCTTTGGCCTGCACATATTTTGTCATACAGTCATCTCCTGAGCGATCTCCACGTGGTGTCCAGCAGGGCCTCGGCCGCTCTGCAGCCAGCTCTTGTGGCTGCTGCCCTGACCAGAGGCTGCTGAGTGCCGGGGGCAGCCATACTGTGTGGCTCTGTGGTCTGCAAAGTGTCCTTTGAACAGTGCCTGGTCTTCTAGGAAGGAAGGAAGTGTAATCACTGGGAGGCTCTTGGTAACTTAGCAAGTCCAGCACTACCCACTTCGTGTCCTTTTTACTGACACATTCCCGCTTAATAGACCAGGGACTTGTGCTGACAGTGTGTTTCTTAATTCCAGGGAGGTGTGGGAAAAGTCCGGGTCCGTCTGTCTTAGGGGTAGGCAGCAAAGATGTTTAAATGGTGAAAGGGACTTCTGATAGATAGGACAGTTGTTCTTGAAGAGGGACATTAAGGATTTCAGCCTGAGCCCAGGCTTCTAAATTATGGTGGGAATAGACGGTTGGGAATGGCCAGTGTCCCTGTCATTTGAACCAGTGATCTTTCATGTTATGATATTTAAAAGTGGGAAAACCAAAATTACCTCTTATTTGACATTGCAACATTAAAAAGAGGGAATTTGAAGTCAAATAAAAAGAGAAGGATGGGTTAAAAGAAAAAGATGGAGAAACACCAGCTTACACTTTTCTAGCCACTACTAGTCAACACACGGGAAGTAGGGGAGTAGAAAAAGTAAAATTTTAACTGGTACCACCTTTCTGTCTTTGAAAAAACAGTGATGAGAGATTTAGAGGAGGAGGAACTGTTAAAACCATTGGATTAAACTGGATGTGGTGGTGCACGCCTGTAATCCCAGCACTCAGTAGGCTGAGGCAGGAGGATTGCAGTGAGTTTGAGGCCAACCTGAGCTACATCGCAAGACCCTGTCTCAAAACAAAACCAAACCAAAACAAAACAACCACTGGATTATTAAGTTGGCCTGTTTTATATCTTGCCATCCCTATTTTATAGGTTTAAGTAAGAAAAATCCTTAAAGCTTCAGACTGCTACACAGTTGGTTTGTTTCTTACATTGCTTAGAATTTGGACCAGATAAATTTTTTTTCCAGCTAACAGGTTAAAAATTCTAGGACGTTGGATTTTTGTTGTTACTTAGTGGTAGCATGTGTGGTAAACGTCCCCAGGTAGGCACTTGCAGAAGTAGCCCCCTTTGCTGCGAAGGCATACAGGACCCAGCGCCACTTTGCTGCTAGTGTGGGGTGGTGACACTGGGGCACGGGTGGTGCTGGTGAGGGTGCAGGTCGGCCCCCTCTGTAGGGGACACTTTGGCTGTGTGTCAGATCCCTTCAGAGTTAACACTGTGGCCCAACGAATTGCATTTCCGAAAAGTTATCTTAGGGAAATTGATGAGGGTTCTATGCCAACAGCGTAAGTGTATCGACTGTGCCAGGTCCCCATCTGAGTGGCTTATGCGCATTCTGTCCATTTATTCCTCACAGTAACTCCTGTGGCTGATGCCGTAACGTCCCCAGCCCCATCACAAGGGGAGACTGAGTCTGTGTGAGGTGCATGTGCTGGAGGTCAAGGCTAGGCTGCAGAGCAGTCATTTGAACCCAGGCAGCTTCCTTCACAGCCCAAACTCTCCGTTACCCCATTTTGAAGGTTTACCTGCAAGTGCACTCACTGCGGTGGTGTTACTAGAGTGAAAAACAGCAGTTGAGCAGCATTTCCAATAGCAAGGGATTTAGTAAGTAAATGATGTATCCACATAGAATCCATTAAAACTGCTGTCCTGGAGCTGAGAGTGTAGCTCAGTGGTAGAGCTGTCACACAGCATGTGGGGAGACCTGGGTTCCATCCTCAGTAACACATACACACACAGAAGAACATCCTTGTGTTCTCAAAAGATATTTAAAGGTAGTAAAAATATACATGGCTATTTTTATTTTTATTTTTACTTATTTTTTTGGTACCAGGGATCGAACTCACAACCTTATGCCTGCCAGGCAGACGCTTAGGCCACTGAGCTAAATCCCTGGCCCTATTTTTTGAGACAGGGTCTCACTATGCAGTTCAGGCTGGCCTTGAACTCACTTTGTAACCCAGACTGGTCTTGAACTCACAATGATCCTCCTGCCTCCACCTCCCGAGTGCTGGGATTAAAGGCATGCGACCCGGCTACATGACTATTTTTAAATTAAAATGTATGTTATAAGCATTAACTGTATTTTATAACATTAAGTGTAAATGCATATATTAAGAGTATAAAATTAAGTGTAAATGCATATATCTGTGTATGTTATTAAGATACAGGTATTTTTGACATGTACAGTATATACCTAAATTCTTACCAAAAGGCTGGTAAGGGTTTAGGTATATAAAAATTTATCCCTCATTCTTTTGGTAATTTTTATAATTTTTAATTGAATTTTTAATTTCTTATATAATTTAAATTGTTATATAAAGAAAATTGCTTCTTCCGTTTCACATCCTGTTTCTGAATGGTACTTGATTTTCTGAGCAAACTTGAAAACTGCTTTTTCATGAATGCACACTAGGGGGCACTCCTAGAACCTGGCTTCCTTGTGGGAAACCACATCAAAAGAAATCAGAGGGACCAAAGATGTATTTTAAGATACTTTTTTTCCACCAAACAACAGAAACAGACCAGGGGCCGATGCTGAGGCAGTTCTGGGTTGTCCAACCCGATGGACTGCAGAACTGTGGTGAGGCTGGTTCCACCTGGTGGCGTCTTCTCCGGTGTCCATGCTGCGTGTCACACTGCCATCTCTGACTCAACATGTTCCTCCTCCTCTTTGCAGAAACTCGTTTCCAGATCAACTCTTAGACGGCAGGGAAAGGAGGGCAGCAAAGAAGGAAATGGGATTGGGATGAATTCTTCCAACAGACTTGGCATCGACGACTTTGAGTTCATCCGAGTGTTAGGGAAAGGGAGTTTTGGGAAGGTGAGTCTCGGCTGTCACTGTCTGATCACACCAAGCTTGCGTGTACGTGTGCGTGTTCATGTGTATGTGTGTGTGTGGATGGGGGTGTGTGTGTATGTGTGTGGGTGTGTACCCACATTTCTCATGTGAGCCCGCAGCCTAGAGACCCCAAAGAGGCTCCTCTCATGCTCTCTCCTCATCTTGCCCTAGGTGATGCTCGCAAGGATAAGAGAGACAGGTGAACTCTATGCTGTGAAGGTGCTGAAGAAGGATGTGATCCTGCAGGACGATGATGTGGAGTGCACCATGACGGAGAAGAGGATCCTGTCGCTGGCGCGCAGTCACCCCTTCCTCACCCAGTTGTTCTGCTGCTTCCAGACTCCGGTGAGTGAGGCTCCCAGTCACAGCCTCAGCAGCCATCTGTGTTACGGAGCTGTGAGAAGGCGTGGAAGGTTTCATAAAGCTGAGTATCAGAGAAGTGTTTGGATTGGGCTCCCATATGGGGATGATTGGCCTCTGAAAAAACTAAACCAAAGAATTTACATGCTTCTTCCACCATGCTGTTCTGTGGAAGAACCACCACAAGGTTATGAGGCCCAAGAATGAAAAGGTCTTTGTATATAAGTCTTCTCTAACAGCGTGATGGTCACAGAAGCCAAGTGTCATTCATCAGTTGTCTTGGTGAATTTGATCATGATCCTGCTTCTAAATTTTTGACTATTTTGGACCTGAGCACAAGAACACAGAGGACTTAGAGAGGGCACCTTGATTTGCTATGTCCCAAGACATTGCTCCCAGCCTCAAACAAAGACCTTTTGCTTGATAGCATAGGCTGATCTTAGGATCGAATGTGTCAACCTATGATGGTAAGAGCCATTGTACAAGCAGTTAGAAATGCTTTTGGCTGCAAGTAATGGAGTAGACAACCAACAGTGACATAAATAATAAATAGGATGGGGTTAGCTTGTTAGTACCAACTTTGTTCTTATTATTTCACACAGTAAGAAGTTCAGTGGTAACAAGGCTAGGACTGGGTTTGTAGCCCAGTGATACTAGACTGATCAGTCTCTTGGGTTTCAGGGTATTTGTTGTATCTCTGGATATCATACCATCCCAGAGCTAAGGGCAAAGGTCACTCTTCTTTATCAACAGTAGATTTTGCCCAGACTTAGATCAGCTTCTTTTAGCAGCAAAGGAGGCTGGAAGGGCAAATAGCTAGCCAAGAGAAGCTGTGCCAGGATCAGCTTACAACAGGCCCAGTCCATCCTTGGGTAGGGCACTGTACTGCCTGTTTAGAATTGGCCTCTGAGTTGGACTTTGGTTACCAAAGGGGAGAGAAAACGCTCCTTGAGAAGGCACCGTGATTGTGACAGGTGAGTCAAACTTCCCTTGCATCCAGGGGTTCTGGACGAGGGGATTCTGAGCATGTGTCTGGCTGTGGTTCCATGGGGGAAGTAGGAGCACTGCAGAGAGAGGGTGGCATCTTACCAGGGAGAGAGACAACAGCCCATTTCAAGGAAAAGTAGCAGCTGCGCTGGAAAGAGAGCATGAGTGAGAGTCAGCTAAGCAAAGAGCATGAAGGTGAGCATGCCACGTTGGAGAAGTTGTTCCCATACAGCTCTGGGGTGGGTGGAACATTGGGTATGAATAAAGCTCAGCACTGTCTTCGTACATGTGGCATGAAAATCACCCAAATACTCATATCCTTTCTCTGAAAGAAGCAGTCGTTAAGGGTTTTATGTGTAGCCTTTCAGTTGAATTTTTGTACCTAAAGGACATATGCACACCATATATGTACGTACATATTTTGCTATAAAAAAACCCCACAAATAGCCATATATTTTGACTGCAATTCTATCCCTAACTTTAAAAAAAAATAGTATATTTTGGAAATTAATTTGGATTTTTACACAGTTAACGGACTCATTTTAATGGTTATGTAGTATTCCTTTTAAAGAGTGTGTCAGCAGTTTATTTGACCTGTTCCCTTTTGCTGCATGTTCAGTGTACCTGGTCTTTTATTTCAGCCCATGTTGCAATGAGTCCCCTGTGCTTTTATCTTTGCATGCTTGTGCCAGTGTTTCTGTGTTACTCGAAGTGGTAATGCTTGGCCAGAGGGGGTGTGTGGATGTTTCTGATTCAGTGCAGTGTGTGTACAGCTGGAGGAGGAAGGCCGAAAGCTAGAGGCAGGGCACACTCATAGGGCTACATAGTGTGGACTCCCATGGTGAGGTTGAGGCATCTTAGGCCTCACTCTGTACCTTGTCCTGTGGTCTAGACTCTACAGTGCTACCATCTCCTGCCCAGTGGTCCTCAGTGGCGCTCCATAGCTTGGAGCCTGTGGTGCCCCACCACCTCACCCTGAATCTCTGCTTCTCATTTCTGGTTCTTGCCTCTTGTAGAGTTCCAATTGTCCCTGTCTTCCAAAGTATTTCCTGTGCTATTTCAGTATGTCCACATACTACCAACATACGGCTCTACTCCAGCACCTCGAGCCTTTCATCTGGCTGTACTCCTGAAGAGGAGTGGGTTACAACCACAGGCTTGAAAAGGACATTTGGGAGGTGCTGCTGTCACTGACCTGGATTTCAGGCTCCATCCTCCTGATCCCACTGTGAATGCTGTGAATCAAGCAGTGGAGCTGGGTTCCTGCTCACGTTGTCTCCTTAGGGCCTCCCGAGGGCCTAAGCCAGACATTGGATGGTTTCTTAAGACCTCAGGTCAGGTCAAGCAGAATTTAATGATCTTAGTCTGGCCGTGCAGCAGTTTTTGTTGTGAGTTACTATTGATGGAACAAATAAAGAAGTGTCTCAGATCCAACCCCAAAGTGCATTTTGCTTACAAAAGAGAAACCCCTGTGATTCTGTATAAGCAGTCAGAATTCTCACCAGGAATTAAATCATGGTACGGTAGAAAACGAGAAATAAACCTGGAATAGTTTGGGAGCCTAATGACTGTAGGCTATGTAATTAATAATTTTCCAGGAAAATAGATACATTGTGCAACATACTACAGTTTCAGTGGCCATGTGGGATTCCTGTGATTAGCAGCTAAATCCTTTACTAACACTGAAGTCTGTTTTTTCAATTAAAAGTTCAATGCTTGGCCACAAGGTGGCAGTGGTTACTGCCGAGTGATTTTTTTATCTTGTGACAGGAGAAATAAAAACACATGGAACTGCCACTGGGGGTTAAAATGTGTGTATTGCAGTACATGTCTCTGAAACAAAGGATAGAGGGAATTCTCCCCTGCCTTAGTTTAGGGGATAAATGGGGCAATGGGCACCAATTTAAGAGAATTATGTGTGTTTTTCTCATGGTAAAATAGAGGTAGGCAGGCTTCATTTTGCCTGTTTCAGGCTTGTGTTGGACTCCGCAGTGTGAAAAGCAGTTGTTCACCATGCATCCGTCTGCGGGAGACCCCCAGTGACTGCCCTGCCCACTCTTAGAAAGTGCTCCAAAGGACATTATGCAGCAGAACAGATAATGGCTTTGGCTACCTGGTTCCACAGGCCATGACTCTTGGGGAAGTACTGATGGCTGTGTAATGCTGACCTGTGTCCCCTGGGGAACTTAGCATTGAGTCCAGGGGCAGCACTGACCTCATGTCCCAGCTGTCTGCGAAGACCCGTGGTGTTGGAAAGTCCCTTGTAGTACGGGACTCCCCTGTCGTCCGCCCTGGGGAATGGCATCACTGAAGCCCACAGAAGGGGGCCCTTGCTGTGGCTTGCTGTGGACCATACATGATAGAGACAAGGTCTGGGTATGGGAGCACTGCCCCTGACCCACAGGCACGTGTGGTTCACCAGCAGGGCCTAAGCCTTGCCCAGATGCCCTGGTCCCCTGCAGCTTTCTGAGAGGGAAGCAGCAGAAGCCCTGAGTGTTTTTCTAACTTTTTTCCCCTGCATCTGTATGGCTTGAGTCTGCCCTAAAATTCTTTGGAGATTTACAGCCCTTCCCATGAAAATGAAAGCAACAAATCTGGGAGGATGTGTAAAAGGATGCAGGAACACTTTTTGCACAGCAAAGCACCACTCAGAAGTGCGAGTCATCAGAGTGACGACCACTTCCTTCCCCACCGTGCCCGTGACTAATGTCCTGGGGCTTCCCAGTGGCCAGCACAGACCCCCATGTCAAGGCAGCAGTGAACACCACAAAGTAGGAATTTTGGAGCCCCTGTTGTTCTTGGAAGAAAGAAAACAATGAACAAATTTCAAATACTGGATGATTTATCAAGTTTTCTATATAGGTTCAGAAACCTGTACATTTCCCCCCTTTTTTCATAATAACATGTTTGACCGAGATCTCCCCAATCAATCCTCCCACTCCCAGCCCTTGGTAACTATCATTCTATTATCTGCTTCTATGAGCTTGACTTTTTTGATTCTGCCTGTAAGAGAGGTCATGTGGTATTGGTCTTATTTTGGGGATGTTTATATCCTCTAGTTTTATCTGTGGTGATGCCAGTTTGCAACATTTCCTTTTTTTAAAAAAAAGCCTGGTATTTCATTGTAAATGTATTCCATGCTTTCTTTATGCTCTCATGCATCCACATTATTAATACTACTACAATGACGTACAGATGTCTCTTCAGCATACTGTTTTCATCTTTTGAATCTATGCTCAGCATTAGAACTGCTGGATCGTATGTAGTTTCATTTTTAACTTTTTAGCTTCCTCATACTGTTTATCTCACCTGCTCTGCTCATATGCATTCCCATCGGCGGTGTCCAGGTTCTCCCTTCTCCCCACCTCATCACAATCACTTACTGTCTTCTTTTTGAATAGCAGCTCTGACAGTCTGACAGGTGTGAGGTGATATCTTGTGGTTTTAATTTGCTTTTCTGCAATGATTAATATTAAGTATTTTTTCATGGTTGTTGGTGGTGGTGGTACTGGGGATTGAACTCAGGGTCTTCACACTAAACTATACCCCCAGCTCATGCATTCATAAGATCTCACTGAGTCACTAAGTTGCCTAGGCTGGGCTCAGACGTGCAGTCCTCCTGCTCCAGACTCCTCTGGAGTGCTGGGGTTACAGATATGTACCATCATGCCCAGCTCCTATTGATCATTTGTTGTCTTGTAAGAAATGTCTACTCAGATCTTTTGCCTGCTTTTTTTTTTATTGTAATTTTCATTTTCTTTTCTTTTCTTTTCTTTTCTTTCCTTTCCTTTTTTTTTTTTTTTTTTTGGCACCGGGGATCAAACTCACAACCTCACACCTGCCAGACAGGCACTTAAGCTACTGAGCCAAACTCCTAGCCCTAGTTTTTTGAGACAGGGCCGCACTATGTAGTTCAGGCCGGCCTTGTGCTCACATGGAGCCTAAGCTGGCCTTGAACTCAACGGTGCTCCTCCTTGTCGCGCGCTTGTCCCGGCCGGCAGGAAAAACACACGACACCGTGCAGCAGTAGGCAAGCTTTAATCGTCCCCGGAAAGGTACGCCTGAGAAGCCTCACACGCGTCCGTCCATGACGGCTCCTTCCGTGCTTCTCCCGCCCGAGAAGCCTCCTATGCGTCCGCTCCCAGCGGCTCCTTCCGTGCTTCTCTCGCCCGAGAAGCCTCCTATGCGTCCGCTCCCAGCGGCTCCTTCCGTGCTTCTCCCCGCGCGCAGGGCGGAACCCACATAAATACCGTCCCAACATCCAATCACATCATCTCGGGGGATACACTCTTATTGGTTAGCGTCATTAATTGCCAGGTAGACATCATCCGAGGCGGGGTTACAAATAACCAGAAGGCAGGAAAC
>RJWM01010005.1:0-65407 GCA_004363535.1 Dasyprocta punctata | reverse complement strand
CCCTTCTCCCTCCCCATTCCCTCCCCTCCCTTTCCCCCTCCCTCCCTAAACTCGCCCACCCACAGGCTCCCAGCCCCTCCTTCCCCATTGCTGTCTCCTCCACCAGGTCACCCGGGACAGCCAGGGGACTGGGCCGGTGCCCCAGTTTGCACTCACGCCAGAAAGAAGTTTGGCCAAAGAGGACGAAACTCAACTGCTCCCTGCCCACCCACACACAAATCCTGCAGAATTCTGTGCGTTTTGGGGTGGAGAGAGTGGGGCTTACACGCTTCTGAAGGGACAGGGCTGGACCGGCTGGAACCACAGCCCCGCATGGCCAAGAGTTTCCGGCCCTGCAGCGGGAGAAGCCGCCGCCCTCCCAAGGGCCCGCTTCCTGCTCCAAACAGGTGGAAAATCTGCTCAGCTCAAAAGGTCAAACCTAGTCTAATTCTATACCCTTTTTGTGAAGAATGTTTCCTTTAAAAAAAAACTCACGTTTCTTTCCAACTTTTCAGAAGTTAATTCATGTGGAAGGAAAAAAAAAGATTAGGATAAAATTTCAAATATTAAATTCAAATGCAGGATTAATGACTTTTATTTCGAAGCCCGAGAGGTTGTCTGGAATTCAGGACATTTTTGGAGTCGTCGACAGCAGACATAACCAGGCGCGGTTGGGTTCTGGACCGAGGCAGCACACGTGCGCACCTCGAAATCCGTATCCACGTCCGTCTTCACGCAGACAGCCGCCCCTTGGCGAAACTCTGCCCGGGATGGACTCAGAGCCATCCCACCGGCTCGAGGCAGAGACCAAACATTTGGGAAGTGGAAGGAGCCCACGCCCGTGAGTCTTTACTCAGCGTTCCCTCTGCACGGGGCCTCCCCGCACCCCACACTCTGTAAACACACACGCGTGCATGCACACACACACACACACACACACACACACACACGCACATGCATGCACTGCCCAGAGGGCTGGGTGAACACGGCTCTTCAGGTGAAGGAGAAATTCCCAGCAGCCTGCGGCCTCCCGGAGTCACCGAGCCCGTGACCCTGAGAAGCACCACGCAGCCCACATGCAGCCCGGCCGCCTTTAAGGAGGAAAAGTCCCCGGCCTGTGACATGAGCACAACCCGGGGACGCAGACCGGGAGGGGCCGGCTAGGCAGAGTGTTCCGGAGCCCTCGAAGGAAGAGCCCACAGCCCAGCACGTCTCGGGGACACCCCATGCTCCGAGACAGAGAAGGGCAGCGAAAGGAGCTCGGGCCACAGCCACGCGCCCCTCGGCTTTGGACATGAAGTCGCCCTGAGACACACCACGGGGCTTCCTCAGCCCACCCAGGGGCCTCCCACGGGTGGCGCAGGAGGAGGGCGGTGGCAGGGCCGGCCAGGAGCGGGAGCGGGAGCGGGAGCGGGAGCGGCCGGCGGGGCGTGGGTTCCCACGGCGCCCTGGCAGCGGGGCCTGACCCCGGGGCAGGAGGCTGCCGAGGGGAAGCGTGTGCCGTGTCCTGTGCTCCCCCTGCTCGGGGTCACCGAAGCTGGCAGCGGCCGGCGCACCGGGAGCCGCGGGCCCTCAATCTGTCAGGACGCCCCAGGACAGGGGCCGCCGGAGTGCCGTCCTCGTCCCTTTCATTACCCAGACGAGACTGAACCCGGAAACGTCCTCGGCCGCCGGCAGCAGGACGCAGAGAGCCCACCGGACCCGGCCCTGCCACGGGCTGCGGGGCCTGGGAGGGGGTGCGGGGCGGGCGGGGCGGGGCAACGCCCTCCCTGACAGCTTTCCCGCTGCTCGCTGGCGCTGTGGACATCACCCCGGCCACGAGGTCACCGGCCTCCCGGGCCTGTGACATCACCATGGGGCAAGGCCACTCACTTTGGACCCAGAACCAGGAAGTCCCCGTCTCCAGCTGCAAGGGGCTGTGACCCTCCGGCCAGTGCCCCGGCTGGGTTCCAGGGGCTGTTGGGGAGCAGGCGCCCACCCCGCCCTGAGCGGTGCACAGCCCGTCCCTGCTAGCAGACGAGGGAGCCACCACTGGGCCCCGGACCTCCTGGTGACAGCGGAGCCCTGCGCTTTACAGGTGGCACCAGGGCAGGGACATAGTTATTACAGGGGCGTCGGCAGCCAGGTCTCCCCGAAAGCCGTCCCCACTCCAGGACTGGCCCAGCTCGGAGACCCCGCTCTTGCCCTGCGGCCACCCACGGGCCAGGCCCATACCCTGGGCCGCACCTGGATGGCGCCGGCACAGGGGCCTCTGAAGTCAGGAGGCACTGGGCCCCGGAGCTCGCAGCACTGCAGGAGCGGGGCCACATCTGCTGTCCCAGGACAGCGGTGACAGCGCAAGTGCCCCTGACTCCAGGGTCAGAGTGGAAACCAAGGGCCCCAAGGACATGGGCCTCGGGCAGAAGCTGGGGGAAACACCAAGGCTGCCCCAGGGTCTGTCCAGTGGGCAGAAGCTCCCCGAAGACAGTGCCAGGAGAGGGGACAGGCACGGCGTGGCGGCCGTGCCAGCCGTCAGTAATGACAGAGGACCCACCCGCCACTGAAAGGACAGGATGTCACTGACCGGGGCCTGGGGTCAGCTGGGGTGGGGAGGGACGGTGACTGGGGGCAGCTTTGCCACCCGGACTCTGGTGGCCTCGGCTCGGGCGCCCACAGAAGGTTTGACTCCAGCCCACACACGACAGCATCCCGGGCAGCTCTCCCGGGACACCTTTCGGCAGCAGGACCCCTCCCCGGGTGGCTGCTGGCCACAGCGGCGCGGTGGAGAGATGGCTGCCTGGTGGTCCCAGGGACGCTGCCGGGCGGAAGGCGCGACCTGGAAGGCTCAGCAGGCGAGGCACCCGCCCAGCGTGGCTGCGGCGACCTTGGCTGAGTGAGACACAGCGCGGGCCCACCCGGTCTCTGTCCCCACAGTCACGGAAAGGGGGCTGGAAGTCAGACGGCCGGGGGCACGCGGGGAGTCGGCCTCAATCTCCCGCATGCCGGCTGCGCCGTGTGCCGAGGCTCCCGTGGCTCCTGCCTGGCAGAACCCGAGGCCCAGCGGCCCGGGCGGCACAGGCTCAGACTCGGTTTCCTCTGCTTCAGTCACCGCCAGGCTCTCCTGTCTGGGCACCGAGCCCCGGGAGGGGGCACGGGGGAGGAGACCCCTTCCCTTCTCAGCACGTGGCCATCACAGCTGCAAAGCAGGCTGGGAAAGCACGTCCCGCACCAGTGTGCCCGGCTGTGTCCCTTACCAGGGAAGGAGGGTGGAGGCTGGCACCCCCCGGGTGTCTCTGACTCCTGTGCCAACTTCCACCCCCCTGAACAGGCCACGCGCTCCCCGTGCTGCCCCCTGCCCGGGACCCTGCTCCTCCACTGCCTGGCCGACAGCTGTCACCGCGTGCACCCCAGGCCCGCACTGGGCCCCCTCACCCCAGCCGCGCCTTGCAAGTTTTGTGATGACACTTTGCATAGCCATGCAACCGACGGCCGCCTTCCTCTGAGGACAGTCTGCTCCCGGGCGGTCACCACCATCAGAAGGACTGAGTAAATAAATTCCCTGGTCCCCTCAACCCGATCTGAGTCGAGATGCCTGCTCTGGCCTGTGGCTCCCATAGCCGGGACACAGAGGGGTCAGAGCCCATCTCAGTGGCCCCTGGGGACACCAGGCGGTGCCCCTCCCACCAGGAGCCCGGTCCTCTCGCTGCACCACCTGCAGTGTCCCCCCTTCCTGTCACCCGCCTCTCCCGTGTCACTCTCCCTGCCCAGGAGGACACACTCTCTGCAGAGGTTCACGGAGGCCCCTAGACAGAGCCACTGTCCTCGGCCAGTGCCCCAGGCTGTGCCCAGGACCATCTGGGCAGCCATGGCCACAGCTCCTCACGATGCAGAGCCCGGAGCCGGCCTGGCACACCACGGGCCCTTCCGCTGTGACGCAGGGCTGAGGACCTCGGCCGCCTCCGTGCACCCCAGCTGCGTGACTCCAAGCCTTCCACTTTGTCCCCCACGCCTCGGTTTCCCCCTCTGGGAGCTGGGAAACTGTTACCTCAGGAAGAGGAGAAGCTTCGAAGGATGCGCAAAGCCCACGAGGCCCCAGCTGGGTTCCTGCTGCCAGCTCTTCCCACAGAGCCGCCCTGTGGCCTGCGGTGTCACCAGGCCACGGGTGCCAGGGCCACCATGGCAATGCCAGGCCAGATGTCAACATCCGGATGTTGCAGGGCCGGCTCCTCCTGAGCCTCTGTCCCCAGCTTACAAGTGGCATCTCCTGCTGTCCCCGCCCCTCTGTGTGTGTCCCCGACTCCTCTCCTGAGGACCCCAGGGCTCCTGACTCAGGCCCCCCACTTCACCTGCTTAAGGACCCTGTCTCCGCACGCAGTCACGCCCTGAGGTCCTGGGGTTAGGACAAAACCCAGCCTGCGATGCCGCACACCTGTTGGAAGGGCTTCTGGTGTGCGGGGCGACTGTCCGGCTGCAGGGCCGCACCCCACACAGGGCGCAGGGCTCCTGTCCAGCGTCTCCAGCCGCCAGCTCCGCGAGGGTTAATGGGGGGCTGCAGGCTGCGGATTTACTGCCCCTGCTGCACGTTATCATCTCGCCCGCCCGGCGGAGGGCTCACATTCCCACTTAATTACTTGTCCTGCAATCAGAAGGGATGGCCGGTCTCTGGGCTGTGCTGGCTGCAGCTGTGAAGTGTTTATTTACTTTTCCCCATCTCAGGAATGGCTGTAATTTAAAGGTTCAGATCTCAGCTACCCTGGCTGGTGCAAACCCCGCTTAAACACTTCCATATTGCTGGAGTGGAATGTGGCCGGGCGCCGCCCGCCTCCCCCTGGCATCCCTGGGCAGCCGGGGAGGGGACGCTGGCCATCCCGCCCTGCCAAGCTCCCGGCCCCGAGAAGCAGGCGGCGGGACCGGGAGGAACGTGCCAGACCGTGATGGCCAGCCACCCCTCCAAAGAAAAGCCCCGTCCCACCGCAGTTCAAGCCCCAGCTCTCCCTAATTCCTGCACCAAATGGTGTAATTACCACTTAAGTTGTCAAATGGCATCCAGATGGTCTTACCTTTCACACCAGTGGTTTAATAAGCTTTTAGGCGTGACCTGGGCAGCTTGTCCTCCACCTGCGCAGGCCCCAATCTGTGAAATCCGAGCCCACAATTAGATCTGATAATGACAGCGAGGCGCCCAGCCTTGAACTCTGCACGCTGCTCCCAGGGGTGCCCGGGGAGTCACCCCATGCCACTGACAAACGGTATGCATCCCTCCACAAATGGAGGGGCCCTGCCCACAGCCGGAGGCCACCACGGAGATCACAGGCCCGAGGCCAGAGGCCCAGGGCGCGGCCAGCTCAGGCGGTGCGTCAGGAAGCCAATTCTGGGAACACAGCCCCGAACCGGATCCCACCGTCCAAGATGGCAGCTGGGGCCACGTCCCCAGCCCAGGGCCGGCCACCGCAACTGTGTCACTGCGTAACTCCAAGGTGAAGCTTCCAGTGAGCGGAAGAAGACCACCACTGTCTGCTTCAGAAAGTCGAGTCGTTCTCCCGGATCTGCGGCCCAGCACCACGCCTGGGGTTCACACATACCCACCTAGCACCATGACCCACATGCTGCACGTACCCCATTCATAGATTGGAAGACTGTGACACAGAGAGGTGAGGCGAATTTCCCAAAGCCACACGGCTGGCAAGCAGTGGGGAGAGATTTAAAACCAAGGAAGAAGTCACGCATTACATATGCATGCATACATGTATGACCCCGTTTCGATCTTTTAAGAAGAAATAATAGTTTCATTAAAAACTTCCTGACACGCACGTAGGCATAATACGACAGGCCAAATGCACTAACCAACACGACGGCTTGTGCAAGGTTTGGGACAGCCCCAGAGTCCCAGCGACGGGCGAGAGCAGGAGCAGAGAGACACCTCTTTCTCCTCGGCTGCCCCCAACCTCAGCCAAGACTCAACCCAGGCTGGAGCAGCCAGAGAGCAGCTGGGGGGGACACGGACGGCGTTATTCTGACTCCCTTCAGGGTCGGAATTCCCTCTTTCTGCCCCTCATGAGGAGCCCAGGTTTTAAGGTCTCATAGAAAACCTACTCCTACGATCGTCCCCATTTTCACTAAGATGTGAATGACTGATATATAAGATGAGGAGCCTATGGGCCGTGTCATCACCTCAAGGTCAACTTGGCTTTTCAAGGAGTAAGCAGACCCATGATCACAGGGTGCATCTGATATCGGCACTTTTAGAAAACTAAGGGTGGGGATTTGATGGCTTTTTTTCTTTTTGTTTTTTTCTTTTTTGTTGTTGTTGTTTTGTTTTGTGATAGGGTTTCACTATATAGCCCAGGCTGGCCTCGAACTTGTGATCCTCCTGCCTCAGTCTACCAAGTAGCTGTGACTACAGGCGTGTGCCACCATACCCGGCTGAGCAGTAGCCTTCGAAAACAAATCTGTGAAACGAAAGTGCTCTGGGCTGCTCATGTGACCCCATCCGCGTGCAGTCCCTGCCCCCGAGCCTTGACACGAGCCCTCCGCACGAGCTGCCTTCATGCTGTCTCCTTGGAGCGCGGCTCAGCCCCGGGTACGCCGTCACCTGTGTCCCAGCTCTGCCCCTCCCCTGGGCCTGGGTCACGACTGGGCACGCCGCTCCCCCTTGCTTCCTTCTCCTCCCCAGAACGCCAGCCCCTGGGGAGCGGGCGCTGAGCGTATCCAAACCCACGTCACCCGCGTCCAGCCGGGGCAGGCGGCACCATGATCCTGCCCAGTCCGTCAGGAGCCGTTCCCTGAGCACTCCCAGGGCCGCCGGCCCCACAGACAAGGGTCTGAAGCCACAGCTGCCACCCCCGGGGCAGACGCTGTGAAGACCTGACCCGCTCCCCCGCAGCCAGGCGGAGTCCCGGGCTGCCGACCACCGGGCTGTGTCCCGGGAGAGAAGAGGGCTATGGCTCCGGCTCTGGGAGGGAAGGTGGCAGGGACACGGCCCTGTCCCCAGGCGGGGAAAGAAGGAGCCCTGTGGAAAATGGAGGGGACACTGGTGTTACCTCACTCCAAAGCGAGTCTCCACGTGTGCGTGAACGTGTGTGAGCATGTGTACGTGCGTGGTATGTGCATGTGTCTCTGTGCCTATCAAATTATGCATTCAAGTGTGTGTGATGCGTGCGAATCAGTGCATGTGTGTGTGCATGTGTTTCCCTCTCAGAAAGCAAAGCCTCAGGAAGCCGGCCCGCGACCATTCGGCCAGCCCGCCGCATTTTACGTTTTATTGCACTGGGCTGTGGGAAAACAGAAGCCAATAACCATAAACGCAGCCCTGACCCCGAGCTTCCCGCTCTGGGTCAACAGCAGCCCCAGGCGGGAGACCATTCGGGGATCCCCTACGACTAAGAGGAAAGCTCATAAAAGACGAGGACCCCAAGACCCAGAGGAGCCCCACAGGGTCCCCTCAACACTGGTTTCCAGAAAACAGAGCAGGAGTCAGACTGACAACACCCAGGCCAGGGGCGCCCCCTTCCTGCCTGCAGCCTGCGGGTGTCCCCGAGAGGCGCGCCCATCGGGCCTGCTCCACACAGCCCAGGCCTGGGCCGGGCAGCTTCATGCAGGTTGGTGCTCCCCATCTCCTCGGGGTTCCAGATCGCGGACGCAGGGACAGCACCCCAACACCAGCCCCCGGCCAGCCTCCAGCCTCCTGCTGGGGAAACCTGACATCCAGGACACTCAGAAATTCCAAACTTTTAAGTTGCTTGACCTGGAACGTTTGCAAAAATATTCCAAATTCTAAAAGCTCCGGAACTGGAAGTCCTGGGGGTCACGAGCATTTGGGTTAAGGATCCCCAACTTGTGTAAGCCCTCACTGCCAGGAGCTGGGACAGCCAGAGCCAAGGCAGCCGTACCCAGCAGCACTGTCTGACGTCCCTGCGGCTGTGACGTCTCCTGGGAACGTGCGCGTCACTGTCCTCTCTGTCGCTGACCTGCGGTGACGCCCTCCCCAGACCCAAGGACACTGGGGAAGAGCAAAGCAACCACCTCCCTTGACTGTCCACATTTACAACTTCCCAGCAGGAACAGTGCTGGTACCAAGGGCGCGTCCTCGGGCCACGTCTGCCTTCCACCCCGGCCCCTCAGCTCGGGCAGGCCGTGCGGCCTCCGGGGTTCTCAGGGACTCCGCGGGAGCGCTGCATCTCCAATCACCATTGGGGCGCTCAGAAGTAACCCTGCCTGCACGGGGGTGTGCCTGGTGCTGTGCACAGCATCCTGGGGCTCCTCCTCACCACCCCTCACCGGAAATAACACCAGCCCGTGATGCAAGAGAAGGCCGAGGTTGAAGGGGCCCCAAGAGGCAGAGCCGCCAGGAGAGCTGCCTGACTCCGGAGCCTGGCCCCAAATCCCAGGCCAGTGCTCTTCCAAATTCCCCAGATCAGAGTTACCTGGGCGCTTGTGGAACCATCACATTGCAGTCCTTGCCCCTCCCACCTAAGAAGGAAACTGAGATCAGAGACATGAAAATATGCATTTAAAAAAAAAAGAAAAAGCAGCAGCAGAGGTGAGATTTGGACCCGCTGCCCACGTGCCCGGGCAGGACTGTGCTTGTAGCCCAGCAGGCTCTGACGCTGTGGCGTCCACCTGCACAGCGCCCCCGCAGGCCGCCCGGCGCGCGGCACCCCAGCCCCTCCCCGACCGCAGCCGCCCACTCACTACTCACTGCCCACTGCCCAGCGCGAAGAATGGCCGGAAACAGGAATTCACCCCTGGCCGGTTCACACTGGCCGTCTGCAGGCCGGGGCTGCACAGGGTTCCTGGAGCCGGGGCAGCAGAAAGGGCCAGGGACACGGGCAGAGGGGTGGTGGCGGGAGCCCGGCCACGATGTGAAGGGCCTGGGAACGGCTCACAGCGCCCCACCCCCACCCCGGCGGGCTGGGGCAATCGCCCTCCGAGATCTGCAAGCTCATCACTGCGCTTGGAAAGCTCGCTGGGGACACAGCACAGGACGCGTCCTGCTCTGAAAGATAAGAGAGAATTCCCAGGCTCTCGCCGCCCGGCGGCCCTCTGGGGACGCACTGCTGGCAGCCGGCGGGAGGAACGTGAGAAAGACGCCCAAAACAAACAGCGGGCAGGGAAGCGCTTGCGAGCCAGTGGACAGCACCGCCCCAGACACACGGCGGGACCAGACCGGCGGGGAGGGCTCGCGCCGACCTGGTCCCTGGCTTTGCTGGGCTCCGACGCTGCCTTTCAGGCCAACTTCAAGCCCACGTGACCCCATTCTGCCAGTGTCCCTGAGCCAGCAGCTGTGCCTTTGAGCCTCAGTTTACCCACCTGCAAAACAGGCCTGCAGGTAGACACCAGCTCCCCACACCCTTCTGGGGGGAGTGACAGCCGCTGTTGCTGGAGACACCCTGGGTCCTCAGGATTCACCGTGGCGTCCGCCAGCCCTCGCAGCCCCGCTCCACTGCTCCATGGGGAGGTGGGGGTCGCCAGGTCCTCAGGGCTTTCCGGTGGGTGATCGGAGGCCTCCGAGCAGGGGCCCAGCTCAGCCACAGTGGTCCCCAGTCCCCCGAGATCTCAATCAGGACTGGCTCAGGATAAAGGCACAGCCACTCTGGATCAAGTCCCAGCCTGGTTCTGGGGCCACGTGGGCCAGTTGAATCCCAAGACCGAGTGTCTGGGTCATTGTGCGCATGCCCAGAGGGTCCGAGCCAGCACCACGGAGCACGCAGCACAGCAGGAGGTTTCCACGCATGCGGTCTGCATGGAGATCCACACAGTGGCCCAGGGAGGTGTGGTCACTGCCCCTGCTCCCCAGGTGAGCCAATCAAGGTGTCACCTGTCCAAGCCACCCGGGTACCACGATGGGCACCTATTGTAATCCCAATATTGTGATCTCTTTTCCCGTCTATCTCACAGTCCGGAAAGTTGTATTTGTAATTCCATTGTTGTGTTACTGGAATCCCAGTGAGTTAATTCTAATCCATCACCTCCAGCGCGACCCATGGTGAGAATAAAGACGCTAAGACATATTTACATTTACAGGCAGCCAAGGGGTCCTGCGTCTGGTCCAGGTCAGGATGCATGGAACAAAGACCTTGATCCGAGGCCTCCCTCAGAATTTATCATCTCGTGAAGAAGAGTGGCTGGAGGATGAGTGACAGTGAGGATGGCGGGAATTTCTGAGCAAGGTGAGCTGAGCTGGCCGGGCCAAGAGCAAGCCCCTCTGCAGTATGCAGGGAGAAGGGTGTGCAGAAAGACCAGTCTGCATACTCAATCGGGGTGGTATAGGAATGGTTTTAGGAGGCTGTTCAGTTTCTGATATGTAAACTTTTATGCCCTGGGAAGTCATAGCCTCTTACCTTGTGGCTTGAACCCAGCTGACATTCCTGGAGCTATGTGGCTCTGCCATCCCGCTGTGCTCAACCATTTATAGGGAACATGGTGCGGGGAAACAGGAAGCTGTCGGCTGGCCTCCAGGGTCACACATCAGTACCTCAGCCAGCCTTTTTGGCATTGCTTAGAGCCAGGCGAAGGGAGGAGGAAATAGCACAGCAGCTCCGTGCGTACCAGTACCTGGAGACAGGGTTTGCTTTAACTAATGGGGCAGCAATTGTTCTGCGTTCAAGGGGAGCCACCCAGGCTGTCTGCTACAGGCACCTGCCATCTGAGGGAGTGGGCTCAGCTGCCCCCTGGAGGGTCCTCAGTACCCCTGCCTCCACAGGGACCTGACTGCTGAAGCACTGGGCACCGTGTGTACCAGGTGAGTGGGATGAGTTCTGGCAGACCTGGTGTTTGGTGCCTGCACGTATGTGTGTGTGTGTGTGTGTGTGTGTGTGTGTGTGTGTGTGTGTGTTTTCCAGGCTCCCAGGCAGCAC
Source organism: Dasyprocta punctata (assembly GCA_004363535.1). Taxonomy (NCBI): domain Eukaryota; kingdom Metazoa; phylum Chordata; class Mammalia; order Rodentia; family Dasyproctidae; genus Dasyprocta; species Dasyprocta punctata. Next base: position 54,593 of record RJWM01010005.1, on the reverse strand, counting down.
ACACAGTACACTGATGTGCTGACAGCCCCGCATAGGCCCCCCACTCCTGTGCACAATCCCTCTGTGAGGACAGAGTGGCCCATGAAACAGAAGCCCCACGTGAGCCACACAGCCTATCTTTGGTCACACTGATGCCAAAACAGCACCGGCAGCTCCACACCTACCTGGGTCACCCCAAGCCACTCATACCTGGTGACACTCCCAGGAGCAGATTGCTGCATGGTCTCCGCATGTCCTCCCAGGTCTTTAGGTCTAGCAGGTGCTAGAAGCCCAGTCAACCCACCCCAAAGCCTTCAACCTCCCATGGCTTCCAAGGAAGGTTCCCTTAATTTAGGGCTCCCAGAGTTCCCAGAAACCACATTTCACTAGAAAGTCTTAAAGGAATGCATTCAGAGCCACTGCCTTCTCCTTCTGGGGGTCTGATGCTGACACCAAGATTTGCCAAAGCAAATCCAGGAGCCCAGGGGGGGACATGGCATATCCCGTGGGCCACTCCTCCCTCTCTGCTGCCTCTGCATGGGAGGCCGGAGGCCTGCTGTGTCCCTTACCATCACCCCGGCAGCTGGGGTGGCCAGGTATTATCTTTTGTGTCTGGGTGCCCCCCCAAAGCCTCATGTGGTCATGGGGTATGGGCCTTTCAAAGGCAGTTGAGTCTAGCATTTGTGATTGGTCCGCGCTGGGATTGGCAGTGCGAGTGCTGCACCAACCAAGAGTGGGTAGGCAGCATGAAACATGAGGGAGGGAGGCGTGCTCTTCCCTTTTCGTTCTTGTCACCGTTGATACCTGCAGCCGCCATGAACAGCTGCCCCTGCGCCAAGCCACGCTGCCTTGGAGCCAGCTGATTATGGGATGAAACCTCCACAAACTGTGAGCTAAGTAAACCTTTCCTTCCTTCATTTTGGGCATCAGGTATTTTGTCCCAGCAAAGAGAGAAAAGTAACCAAGACACCGGGTGAGCTGTTCTGACCCCGAGATGCAAAGGGAGTCTACTGGGACACTTCTGCGAAAACATCTGCTTTCCTAGTAAGACCCAGACCCAGTGACCTTCTCCTCCTTCTTCCCTTGATGCTGCAGCCATCTTGAGGTTGTGATAGGACAAGCCACCCAGCGTGGTAGACGGAGTATCACTTCACCAAGAAGCAGCTGTGTCCTAATCCCCAGAACCTGTGAGAGCATTAGGCTACGTGTCAGAGGGATTAAGGTGAGGGGTGGAAGTAGCGTTGCAAATTGGCTAACTTTGAAATGAGGAAACTACCCTACATTATCTGTGTGGGTCAGTGTAAGCACTGGGTCTTTCAAAGCAGAAGGATGGGATTGAAGAAGAGGTCACAGAAAGAGGCAGAGGTCAGAGAGATACCAGACGGAGAGATGGTCCAAGAGCCAAGAAACGCAGGAGCTTCTGGAAGTGGGGAAGGACGAAGCAATGGCCTCTCGCGGGAGCCTTCGGAGCGGCCAGCCTTGCAGGCACCTCGGCTTCAGGCCACGGCCAGACTCCTGTCCTGCAGAACCATAAGGTAACAATACAACTGTGTTGTTCAAGCTACAAGCTTTTTTTAATTTGTGATAGCAGCTACGAGAAACTCAAACAACACAAAGATGTTCTCTCTACCTTTATTGAGCACACTGCATATTATTATAGTCCCAGAAATTATTTAGGATAAAAAAATACACATGAAACATTATCCAACAAATTATTAGCACAGAACTTTTGCCTCAATGAATCAAGAGAAACCTGCTATAGGACTATCTTTTTTTTCATGATTGCTCTGTTTCTTTCAGATAAACATTTCGCATTAAAAATGAAATCTGAAGATGACCCTGAGAAAACTACTTTTCACTCAAAATTCTTTTCCTTTAACTATCTTAACTAATTTTTTATATACATAGATTTTGTTTCAGTTCATCACACCAGTGCCACAATGCAATAGTTACATGTGTGTGACTTATTTAGTTCACTCAGAAGTATATTTTCAGTACTTACCCATTTAAGAGGGACAATTTCTAGTTTATTGTTCTTTATAGCGGAGTAGTATTCCATTTTTTTATGCATTCCTCATCTTTTTGATCCATCTTTTTTATCCATTCCTCAGTCGAGGGGCACATTTTCTTACCCTGAGAGAAAAGTAACCTGTACTGGTTTAAGCCACTTCATATTGGATTATTTGTAACGTGAAGTCTATCACCCAAAGTGAGATACTGTGTAACCTGTGGGTAAAAAGAACTAAGATGTGTCATGCACATGTACCAATTGCCTACAATGAATGTATTTATGATATACCACAAGCATGTACTAATGAAAAACATAAAATCTGAAAATTAAAAAAAGTTATTTTTTGGAAGAGCAATAGTATCATTAACCAACATGAATCAAATGCCCCAGTAGTGCCTCAAGGGCTCAAGATGAATTTGGACAGCGTCAGAACCTTTTCTGGGAAAGGGAAGTGTAGTATGACCAGAATTCCTGGGCAAATCTCTTAGGAAAACTTCCCATCTATATAATGCCCCTACAGGCTTTCAACACTACAAGAAGAGAAATGGATTAGTAATTAACGTTTTGAACACAAAGTCACCAACCCACAAGGATGAGGTACAAAGAAGGGACATAGTGTACATAAAACACAGTATACGTGAAGCAACCAAAAAGAAAAAGGGAACAAAATGACGAGAGCAAAGCTGCACCTCAGTTCACAAATGCTTTTATCTGCAACCACAGCCATCTTTCCCATACAAACACAAACATGGCCATTTTTTCCTAAATCATACAGCAAATTAAGTTCAAAAACCAAAGTATCCAGCACTCAGGAGGCTGAGGTAGGAGGAGTGTTGTGAGTTCAAGGCTGGCTTGGGTTACAATGTGAGCACAAGGCCGGCCTGAGCTACATAGTGCAACCCTGCCTCAAAAAACTAGGGCCGGGAGTTTGGCTCAGTGGCTTAAGTGCCTGTCTGGCAGGTGTGAGGTTATGAGTTCAATCCCCAGTGCCACAAAAAAAAAAAAAAAAAAAAAAAAAACAGAAGTATCATTGTATGTCTCATTAATATAACTCTGAGTATGAACAATGTAAATTTCCCACTTAAAGGTTATAGATTGTCTGATCATTTTTTATGCCTAGATTTCAAAACCTGAACAACTGCTTCTAAGATAACAATATGAAATATATTGACTAGCATTGATTTCTTATTGTTTTTTTTTTTAATTCTGTATTACTTCTACCTTTTTTTCTGTTTTGCTTTTTTAAAATAAAAAATAAATAAAATTTTAAAAAGGATATAGATTGTCTGAATAAATAAAACAAGACCCAACAATATACTGCCTATTAGACACACAATTCACTCATCTGTAAGGACACACTGAACTGAAAATGAAAGTGTGCTGGAAAGATGTGCCATGCAAACAGAAACCAAAAGCCAGTAAGAAAAGCTACAGATTATATCAGATATAACAGACTATTAATTAAAAGCTATAAAAAGGGACAAAGAAGGTCACTACACTATGACAAAAGATCAATTCAACAAAAGGAAACAACTATAGTAATTATATATGCAACCAAGGCTGAAGTACCTAATTATGTAAAGCAGACGTCATTAGATCTATAAAAGGTGAGGCAGACTCCACTCTGATAATAGTTGGGGACCTCAACACCCTACTTTCATCTGCAGCCAGCCCAAAGAGAACAACAAATAAACATCATAGGTAAACTATACTATACACCAAATGGACCTAGAGATATTTGCAGAATACTTCATTCAAAAGCTGCGAATTACACATTCTTCTCATCAGCATATCAGGATGTCCTCCAGGCCAGACCATATGCTCAGAACAAGTCTCTACAAATTGTTAGAAAATGAGATCATAGCATTTATCTTCTCTAACTACAATAGAATAAAACTAGAAGTCACAAGGGGAATTAGGCGGTATAAAATACATGGAATTTCAAATACACACTCCTAAAAAATGAGTAAATGAAGAAATTAAAAGGAAAAATTTTTAATTTCTTGACACAAAATGAAAACACAACATATCAAAACCTACAGGATATAGCAAAAGTGGTCCTCAGAAGGATGGTTATAGTCAAAAAATAGAATGATTTCAAATAACAGCCCAACAATGCAACTCACAAACTAAAGAAGCAAGAACAAACCAAGCACAACTTAGAAGAAAAAAATAATATCAGGGCAGAAAGGAATGAAATAGAATTTAATAATACAAATGGTCAATAAAATCAAGAATTGATTTTTTTTAAGATGAACAAAACTGACAAATTTTTAACTCCCAAGTAAAATTAAAGATGAAAAAGGAGACATTATAACTGATATCATAGAAATACAAAGGATTGTTAGGGACTATTATGAACAACTAATGTACCAACTGATGAGAAAACCTAAAACAAATGGATAAGTTTTTGGATCCCCTATAACCTATCAAAATTGAATCATGAGTACATAGAAACCCTGAATACATCAATAAAAAGCAATAAGATTAAGTCAGTGATAAAAAGTTTCCCAACAGAGAAAAATCCGAGGCCCAGTGGCTTCACTGCTGAATTTTACCAAAAAAGAATAATTAACACTATTTTCTAAAACTCTTCCAAAATACTAAAAGTACAGGAATCCTCCCACATTCTTTCTAGGAGGGCTGATGCCAAAACCAGAAGAAGACCAAACAGCAGTGACCAAAACACTGTGGCCCAGTTCTCTGATGAACATAGCCCAGAAATTCTCAATAGAAGACTAGCAAATTGAGTTCAACAGCATACAAAATTGATTATACACCATGACCAAGTAAAGTTGTACCTGATTCAATAATGCAAATCAGTAAACATATCATACCAATAGAATGAAGGACAAAAATCAAATGATCATCTCAATAGATGTGGTAAAAGTATTCAATCACATTCAGCATTTTGCATCATTAAACCCCTAAAAATAAATATAGTAGGAATATACCTTAATACAATGAAAGCTATGTATGAAAAACTCACAACCAACATCATACTGGATGGGGGAAACTGAATTCATTTCCTCTAAGAGCAGAAACAAGACAAGCATATCCACTTTTACTACGCTTATTCAGTGTAGTATAGTGTTAGCAGTCATAACCAGACCAATAAGGCAAGAAAAACAATGCGGGACAGCAAAATAGGAAAGCAAGAAGTCAGATTACCCCTGTATGCAGATGGTATGATTTTATACATTAAAATCCTAAAGACTCCACCAAAAACCGCTGGGACTGACAAATGAATTCCACAAGTTTGCAGGGTACAGAATCAACATACAAAAGTCAGGAGCTTTTTAAATTCACCAGTAACAAAATTGCTAAGAAAGAAATCAAGAAAGCAATCCCACTCACAATAGCTACAAATAAAATAGAATACCTGGGAAGAAATTTAATGACGGAAGTAAATGTTGTCTCTATAATGAAAATTATGACACACCGATTTAAAGAAAAGAAGTTGAAAAGGGACAAAATAGAGAACCCAGAAATAAATCCACATATTCATAGACAACCAATTTTTTTTGGTTTTTTGTTTTTTTTGTTTTTTGGTTTTTTGTGTTGTTGTTGTCGTGTTTGGTTTTGTTTTTTTTGTTGTTGTTGTTGGGTTTTTTTTTTTGTTGTTTTTTTTTTTTTGTACTGGGGATAGAACTCACAACAAAGACAACAAGAACACAGGAAAAAAGACAGTGTCTTCACACTAACGGTGTTGGGAAAACTGGATATCCATACCCAGAAGGAAGCCGATTCCCGTCTTTCACCATATATGAAAATCAACTCAAAATGGACATAACATGTAAATGTAAGACCTGAAATTGCAAAATGGCTAGAAGAAAATAGAGCGGAAATCCATTGGTCTGGACCAAGAATTTTTGGGGGATGACCCCCAAACAGTCAACAAAAGCAAAACTTGACCGCGGAGTGGGAGCAGCCGTGTACAAAGAGCTGACCCACAAGGGAGCCAGACGAAAGGGGCTCCAGGCACGCGGCAGCACGGGAGGCAAACCCGGTTTTCAAATGGGCAAAAGGCCGGGCAGACACTTCTCCAATGAGGGTCTGCGAACGGGCAAGGCGGGGTGAACCCGGCCTCAGCGTCGCTCACGCACACCCAGGCCACGGGGCCTCCCGCGGTCAGAGCGAGCAGACGGCAGCAGGGACTGGCACACCATGGGCAGGGGTGCAAATTAGTAGAAAAATGGGGGTGGTCCTCAAAAGGCAGAAACAGCCACCGCGTCATCAGCAGCCCCCGCCCGAGGACGCGTCTGAAGGAAACGCAGGCGGGACATCCTTGGACTTGGGCGGACGCGCGCTCACTGGAGCCCGTTCCCGAGAGCCGGTCAGCCCGAGTCCGTCGGCAGCGGGTGGCTGAGGAGCGCGTGGAGGAGACGCACGGTGGACACTGCTGGGCAGCCACGTGGAGGGCATGGAAGGAAATCCCGTAAATGAAGTAAGTCAGGCACGCATCCTCACTGCTAGAGACGCTAACAAGCTCGTCTCCAAGGGGAGAGCCGAGGAGGGGCTGCCGGAGCCTGGGGTGGGGCTGGGCAGCGGGCGCAGGGGTGCCGGGAGGGGAGAAGCCCGTCCACTGATGTGTGGCACAGTGGATAACTAGGGCTGACCACAACCGACCGAACACTTGGATATAGCCCGGAGAGTGCCCTGCCCGTGCCCCACACACGGAGCACACGCGTGCCCCGATCCCATAGCTCACGCCGCGTGCGTGCACCGGGTTGCCACCCTGCCCCCGCCAGCATGTGCTGTTCCTAGGCGACAACTGAAAATAAAAACCTACTCCAATTGTATGTGTTGTTTGTTTGTTTGTCTGTTTTTCTTTTTTAAAGCAAGCCGCAGTGAAGAAGCGGTCACTCGCTCAGGTGTCCTGCTGCTCCGGGCGGGGCAGGCTGGGTCACTGTGGGGCAGAAACTCCGCCCTGATTTAGGCAGTGCCACAGGCCTGGGTGGCCGCGCTGCGCCCTGGGTCAGGCCGCTCACCGCTCGGGAGGCTTCGTGCCGGTCACCCAGGACGCATTTTCCCAGCCCCTTTCAGCCATCTCTCGGCCATGTTTCCAAGCTCGCAGTGGACGGCGGGGCCTCCTCGGCGTCCTCATGGAGGACATGTGGGTCCGTGACGGGGAAGCCACTGTCACGTGCTCCACCCCGGCCCCTCGGTGTGGTCTGATGCCCAGCACTGTGGATGCGATCCCCCCGGAGAAGGGTGAGCCCAGGCCTGCCCAGCAATCAGCGTCCAGGGACTGCCGGCCTCAGGGAGGGCGGCCCGGGTGATCGCCACGGTATGGACAGAGGATGCATGGCCAGAGTGGTCATGTGACACCCATGGGTGAGGGGCTGCCCCAGGGAGCATGCACGGTGCCCAGGGCCCGCTTCGGGACAGGGTTGCTGTGGTGGTCACAGCCCTCGGGTGGCACAGGGCCGGGTACCATGTGCCCACTCCCGCCCAGTCCTCCCGCAGGGCCTGCAAGGAAGAGCAACAGCTGGGAGGGGCCGAGCGCCTGACACTCAGTGACCGCATCCCCGCCTTTCCGTGCCTCGATTTCCTCCTCCCCAAAAGGACAGTCATCAAGAAGCCACCTGTTTCAAGGGAAGATGTGGCTCAGACCACGGACCCCTCCTGTTCTCCTGTTGGGCCCGCTGCCGGTGACCAGCTCGTCCTAGTTTCAGAAAAAATGAGCACTGACCGCTAATGTGGCATTTCCCAGACGCCTCTGCAGGGGCCAGCAGTCACATGACTCAGTGCTGGCCAGGAAGAGGGAGCTTGGGTACCATCAGGGTGCTCCTTCCGCCTCCTTTCTGTCTCCTCTAGGTGCCCACCTGAGCAGAGCCCTGCCTGGACACAAACCTGCCCTCTCTGAAACCATCGCTGCCGTTGCTCCTGCCATCACGCCCACTGCCCCTCAAACTCGCCAGCCCATGCGTTCACTCAGTAAATAATCGTTTAGCAAAAGAGCAAGAAGCCAGTTAAGAAGGTGTGGTCCTTAATCCTCCCATCCCTGCAGTCACCCTACCGTCTGCGGCCTGGGAACTCCACTCCGTTTCCTCAATCATCAAGCGGGAACACTGACGCCGGCCCTGGCTGCGGTGCTGGGAGATTCTGAGGATCAAGCACGGTGCTACTGGCTTCTCACAGGCCGCGGGACCCCTGGATTCCGGGTGGGGAGGCAGTCGACTGGAAAACTCAGAACTACGGAGCCCGAATGACCAAATGTCCCAGAGGTGATCCCGGGGAAGGGGTGGGCGGCTGAGCAGAGCAGGGCGAGGGCCCAGGCCTGGCCTAGCTGGGCCGTGTGTCCACACTGACACAGCAGGGGCCCCAGGACCCAGCGGTCGGGGGAGTTTCCCGGTGCTGTCCAGCCACTCCGCAGCGCCCACCAGCAAGCCCTGGAGAAGCCCAGGGAGAGCAGGGGGGCCGGCACCTTCTCAGGGGGACACGGCGGGGACGCACGACACCTCCCGGTCCAGCGCTCAGAGCAGCTCGAGGAGGCCGGGCAGCTCCTCTGGGTGCCGTTCGTGCAGGGACCTCAGCGTCCCGGCTCCTCTGTGCAGCTCAGACGCCTTAGCTGACCCTCAGGGCCCTAGGTTTCCCGGCTGCCTCCACGAGAATCCCGGCTGCCGCTGCCGGCCGGCCGCTGGGCCAGGCTGAGGCCTGGAGACCCCGCTCTTCCGGTTGGTCTGGTTGTGTGGTCTCCTTTTTGTCACCTCTGAGCTAGGACGCACGGTGCTGACTGCGCTCGGCCGGCTGCTGCCAGGGAGGTGACCCACAGCCCAGCTCCACGCGCGAGGCCGGTGCCCGTCCACCTCCTGCCCTTCCACGGGACAGACCGGGCTCCCACGGGGGCCAAGCCGTGTCCAGCCGGAGGCCCGTCCGCTCGCTTGTCAAACCGAAACATTACAACTATTTCCGCCGGAGTTGGTCGAACAGGCTGGGTGAGTCCATGTCTTAAAAAATCTTGCCCCTGACCTGCTAAATCACGCACGGCAAGTTCTCCTGCCTCGCTCGCTTTCTGAAACCTGAAATATTTTCAGCTAAATGAGAAAATGCTGGCTGCTGGATGGCCTGCTAGAGCTGTCACAAGTGTGATTTCTGGAAATAAACAAAAGCCCGAGAAGGCCGGCCAGGCCAGAAACACAAGTCTGCGCTAACAGGGGGCGTAATTAAATTATCCCCTAAGTGGAGGTGCCAAGCGACACGTATTTTTTTTTCTGTTAATTCTAATATGATCACCGCGGTACAGCGGCACAGATTTGAACGGCTCTCTTGCCAGAGTTGCTAATTTTATTTTCTGCCCTTTCACATATCAAATAGCTCCCTCTACTCTGCTAGCAAACCAAGGTGCTGGGGACATGGACATTCACATTCTCCCTATCGTTTTACAGAGGTCCACTCGGTGCAAACTGGTTCAATAAACAATGTTTATTTTTTATAGGTTAGTATCTTGCAGCAGAAAATGAGGACTAAGTTTCAGGAAGATTTATTTACACTCTGACTCTTGTTTGCTAGCCTCTGCCACTCAATACTTAAATGACTTTCTCCCCAAAGGGCAAAAATCTTTAAAGTAGAACAGAATTTATTTAAACAGCTGGTTTTTTGCACAACCATTTTATTAATACGTAGACTTGAATTATGAATCGTGGGCAGCTAACGCGCACAATTCATGAATATAGACAGGTATGAGAGCTGGCCTGTCGTTCAATGAAATTTGTAAAGACCGCTACAAGATTAATCCCTCCCAGGCCTGATGAAGTCACCGCGCCATGCTCTGCTGACGTATTAAATACATCTTTAAGTACTATTAAAAATTGGAGTCAAATGAGTGGCTCTTATCTTTTGGGGTTTTTTCCCAAGAAGAAATGATAGCATCATTCTTAGGCAAAGAAATAGATCTTTCTGTTACTGTTCAATTCTCAGTTGTTTAAAAGCCACCCTCCTTTACATTAAATCATGCGTACTACTTTTTACATTAAGAACAATATGATGAGTTATTAAAAACAAATGAATGAATCAGCTGTCCCAATGCAACCATCCAAAAATGTCTTAAAACCCTTTTGACTTAAACATTAAATATGTTGAAGAATGCGGTTGTCATTCTTCGGGATTCTGTCTAGCAAGACACGAAGATAGCAAAATGCTAGTTTTTGAAATAAAGTGGACACTATCCCAGTGGGAGAGACAAGGGGACCCGGGGTCTGTCCGTGGGAGACAGCGTCGGGCAGCCCCGGAAGCCGGCCTTAGGGCGGGGACCTGCAGCGCAGCTGGGGAAGGCGATCGCCCCTCACTGCCCCCGGCCTGGTTTCACGTGTTCATTTTCAGGCACGAAAAATTCCCTGCCTTCACCATTACTACTGGAGAAAAGGCAGCAAACGTTTCTTAGCACATAGCTAGGCGCCCGGGGAAAGATCATCGCCCCATGTCTCCCGCTCCTGCCCGAGCAGGGCCGGGTCGGAGCCTTGAACTCGGGCTGGCCGCTGCCGGCCACCTGGAGGGGTCGCCTGGGACTGACGTTTGGCTGAAACACCTCAAATGCTCTCCCGGCGCTTGGCACACGGCTCGCCAGGCCTGGAAAAGGGTTTTCTCCCTTCGCGGAGCGCCCGGGAGAAGAGGGTGGCGGCTGCGACGATTTGGGGTGAAAGCGCAGCGTCTGTCTTCCCCACCCCCACCCCCACCCCAGGGTGACTCTAGAAGTAACAGCGCCATCTGCCGGGCAGCAGGAAGGCGACCGGCGCAAGAGAAAGCTCAGAGCACCCTCCGACGAGGACACTCGGTTCGAGGGACCGAGAACAAGAAAAAATTACTGGGATGAAAACCGCGGGGAAGCAGAAGCAGCCCCGGCCCTGCACGTTTCCGGCCTCTAGTAACTGTAAAGACTGACTCTAGTTTATGGCTGAACCCCCTGCGAGCCCTCCCGAGAGTTTAATTTTTTAAAGTAAGAGAACTACCGTTGTTAATTGTGAAGGGTTTCGTAGCAGCTGTGCATTGCTCGATGGAAGCTGGGTTCTCCGGTCACCAGTCAGCTCCCGCCGCTCCCCGTGTGTGCTTCCTGGGGCTGGGGTGTGGGGGTCACAGGCGCACAGGCACACAGACACGTACACACACGTGCACACGCACCCCGCTCCTTGGCACGGAGCTCTGTAATCCCTCCCGGACCCTAACAAGGTTTCCAGAACACAGAGCATCAAACTAGGATAACCCAAATATTATTCTAAATTCTTTTTTCAGACACTTAAGCAAAATAACTTTCATTTTTTGAAGTTTATATAACTTCCCTTTATGAATATAATCAAGCTCCTATTTTACATATGCTTGATGTCGATCTCTGGATTTTCTTACACAAATAACCGCCCCAGCCCCCTCCTCTTCCCATGTCTGACATCGCTGGCTTTGTTTTCAGATGCACGTATCAATTAGCTTCTCTTCGTAATTAAAGGCAGGGTATTCGTGTCACAAGAAGATGCGGTGGTTTTCACGATACCCCGTGCAGCCGGCGCAGTCCCGTGGCCTAGCACAATCACGTGTGTTTCATTTTCAGTCCTCTCACCATCCGGACGAGATGTTCAGAAGATTTTCAAAAATAGACAACTTACATTTACAGACAAAAATTACAATTATACTTATTATCACAATTCACCTACTTTTAAAGATTTTTTTTAGTGAATCTTATTTCTCTTCATTATGCATCATTAAAAAAATCAAGTGTCCTCAGAGCCTGCAGGCTGGCTTGCTGTTGTGTTACCATCACAAATCACTGTGTGTGTGTGTGAGTGTGTGTGTGTGTGTACTAAACTAGTTACACTTTGTAACTTAATTTCCCACTCAATAGAGTTTGAGAGATCTGGACATTATAAAGGCAAACTCATTTTCTGCTGGAATGAAATGAGAAAATGAAAAATTGAAAAATTCATTTTATTAGGTAAAGTCAGTCGGGACCAGCCGTTATTCCCTGACACAAGCCAGGCTGCTCTGTTTACTTACGCTGAAAAGTGCAGCCCCTTCCCATCTGATGTTTGTGTAGAAACTCTAGTCTCCTTTCCCGAACGGTGCTGAGGTTGGGACCACGGCTCGCGAGCGCGGGGCCCCCGAAAGTCCGCCCGGGCCGAGCAGGGGCACAGGGCCGGGAGGGGCAGAGGGTCGGGGCCCTGGGAGAGGCCGGGGCACTCACAGTTCCGCGTCCGCGTCGCCTCCTGGTCCTGACTCCAAGGGGAATGTGGTTCTTTTGTGTAGAACCAGAACAAATATCCAGGAAGTTGGCAAAGTCACCAACTAAACAGTCCATGGTGAAAGCACAACAAAATAAAAAAACCAAATGTGGGGCTTCCGTAAGAGAAAAGCAAGCGGGCAGCGCACGCAGCCAGGCTCCTGGCCCCGGCGAGGGACGTCTGCCCTGCCGCGTCCCGGGTACAACGGCTCCTTCAGCGACGGCGCCGGACCAGGCTGATGGCAGACCCCGGAATTCGCCTCGTGGAACGGCGAGTTCCTGCCAGATCTAAACTAAGTTTCCCTACGAAAATACACTTCAGGACTCGGCGACCCCCGCCCGCAGGGCTTTCAATGACAGGAAATGTTACCCATTTTAAGCGCTTTTTATTTGCATTTGCTCTGCCGCCTCCACCAAGGGAGTGGGAGAAATGTGCATTTAATGATCGCGCCTGAAATTAAGATGGATGCTGTGAGCTCAGACGAGGTGTCCCGGCAAGCGGCGGTGGCATCTGCGCCCCCAGGGGCCCTGTGACAAGAATGACTTCGCTCTGAGTTCCCACAGATGGAAAGAAGAAAGAAAAACAGAATCTGCCTGTCGTCGGCGACGGAGCTGAACTCCAGATTCTCAGCGCTGCTGCTCACTTTCTGGCTGGGTCATCTTAAGGAAAACGCCTGTCTTTCAGGGTTTATGATGTGGGGAAGAAAGAAAAGAGAAAAGAGATCCCCCCCCCAAATTAACCGCACAGTGAAGCACAATGCTGCCCTTCAAAACTCTGCCACGAGTTTTTCAGGTCCTCGCTCGGATGAAAAGCTGCAGAGAATTACATGTGCCCTGGTCCTGTTGCCCTCCACGTGGGCTAACGCGGGTGGGTTTAAACAAACAGTCAGAACGAAGGCTTCCTGCAGCCTGAGCAGCTCGGGGTGAGCCGGACCCCTCCGTGGGGGCGACGGCAGTCGGGGGGATTGGTTAGAGAGAGGGCAGAAAAGCTCCGAAGTTGGGGGAAGCTGGGACAGTCCCCAGCCCGTGGTGAGGAATACGGAAAGCCACGTTCGCGGCTTCCCTGTTGAAATTCTTCTGCCGAAAAGATAAATGGCCTACTTCATTCAAGAGTGTCAAGAAGAGAAAACAAAACAAAACCAAAGCCCTTCAAAGTATATTTGCAGACCATAATCTCCTGTTCGCTGAGCCAGGGGCCCGCAGCGAGAGGCGGCTCCCGGTGGAGACAGGGAGGACTTCCATCCAGCGCCCAAAGGTCTGGGACACGGGCGCTGGCCTGGGTGAGGCCCTCGGGGTGCTGGGCAGGCTGCGCCTCCAACCCTGCCCCTCCAACCCTGACCAAAGCCTTGCTCGTGGCCTCCTGCGTCTGGCTCCACGCTGCTGACACAGGCCACGAAGGACACCCAGGGTGACCGCACCGGGTGGTACCCTCTGGCGCCCCAGGAGATCCGTGAGAGAAAGGCAATGCCAGCCAGGCAGTGGGTCAGAAAGCACACAGGCCTGGGCGTGGTGGCGCAGGCATGGAACCCCAGCACTTGGGAGGCTGAGGCAGGAGGATCACAAGTTCCAGCCCAGCCTGTATCAGAGACCTTGCAGCAGAAAAAAACAAGACATATGGCTGCTGGAACCCCACAGCCCACCTCCACAGTGGCTTTTTGTTTGAAGGAAAATGACAGTGTCACCAGGCCGTGCATGGGTCACCACCCTTGACCCCAGAGACCGTTGTAGCGACTGCAGGAGACACAGCCTCGCTCCCCCACGGTCAGGGGGCACCTCCCCTCCCCTCCAGGGGTCCCCCGGCCTCCCCGAGCACAGCCATTCGCTGGGGCAGGGCCTCTCCCTGTGGCCGGGGCCAGGTGGGTAAGGACCCGAGGAAGGTGCTGGGGAGTTATCCGGCTTCCTCGCCCGCGGTGGTGAGGCCCCGAGCGGCTGCTGGAGAGTAACTTCTCAGCGCTCGCCCGGGCCCCGCAAGCGGACAGTTTACGCAAGGCCAGGCCAGAGAAGAGGCACCAGGACGCTAATGAAAAACGGGACACAGCCTGGCTGCCTTGTGGAGCAACTCAGGAGGCCTCCGGCCCGAGGGGAGCCCCACAATCCAGCCACCCCCACCCCACCCCCGTGCAGCCTCCTGCCGCTGCCTCTCCCGTTCCCTGACCCCGTGCTGGCGAGCGGACCAGCAGCTGCGGAGGGAGGGGATCTGAGGACCAGCGGGAAGGGCACGCGGCGGGAGGCAGACCCAGCCCTGCCCGGGGGCCGCTGACAGCCTCTCTTCCCCCTCGCTGATCTCTCTGAAGTCCCAAAACCAAACCAGAGGAGGCGTAAATGTATGTGCAGAGCAGAGCGGAGAGGCTGCACACTCACGGGAGGGCGCACACGCACGCCCGCACGCGTGTTTTATGTTAAATGTATTTATGTTAAATGCCAGGCTCCGTCTTGGGACTCCGGGTGGCTTTTCAGTCTTTTGTCCCCTGCTCCCAGGTGCCCCTCTGAATGTGAACCAGGAGTTTCCACAGCCCCGGCCAAGCCCAACGTGGCAGAGGGGACTCATGTCCCGCCACCGCACGGTGACCGGGCTCCAGGGTGGCAGGGGACGGGGCCTGCCGCAGGGAGCCGCAGCAGCGCTGGGGCCTCCAGTAAATCCTGGAGGTGACAGCAGAGCTGGCAGGGGAGCCGGGGAACTGGCACACAAAGCAGTCAGCGCCACTGCAGCCGCACCTTCCCGAGGCCGGCGCTTCCGCGAGGGGCGGGCCAGGCCCTAGGGCGCCCATAAGGCACTTGGTGAACTGGACTCAGGGCCCACTGCCCTCCAGGGGCAGCCGGACACTCGGAAACAGGGTTTTATGAACCTAATAAAGCACAGGGGCGGAACATCAGGAAAAGTTTAGCTAGAGGAATAAGCACAGGCGAGCAGGCTAAGTTCACAGACCCTGAGAATACTTAGAACCATTCCCGACGCGACCCCGGTGCATTCGCACGCCTGGGTCCAGCTGCCACGCGAGCAGCCACCTCTGAAGAAATCTTGGAGGTGACCTCGTTGCTGTCGCCTTAGGGAAGTGCTGCAAATCAGAGGTTTTGCATTGTGCTGAACACCGAGCCAAGACATGCGAGGAGGAGGGCCTTGGGAGCCAGCAGGAGTTTGGGGAGGCCACCTGGGTCCCGTCCCGGGTGGGGACGGGAAAGGGAAAACGTCACACCCCGGAACCTCCTCCAGCTCCACCTCACGGCAAGGGAGGGCGAATGGACCGGAGCACAGAAATCAAGAGCAGGCGGACCCGACAGCACTGCTTACACCGATACCAGCCGGACCTCAGCTCAGGAGCCAGCCGGGCCTGCGAGCGTCGATCTACTGTAGCACAGAGGCTGTGCATGCCAGCCACCGTGTTTGGGGCCTTGTGGGGGACACATGCAGCCCCTGGCTCCCTTCATGCGAGCCCCAGAAAGTTGGGGAGCAGTTTGTTATCTCTGCAGCCCTGGAGCAGAGGCTGCTCAGCTGTGGTCACCGGGACCTGCAGGGGAGGAGGGCCAGCCTGGCGTCCACCGCAGCCTTCTGGTCACGGCGGCCAGCCCTGCCTCCTCAGTCCACCGCCAAGGCAGGAGTCCGGTCACCCTCCACGGCCACGAGCTCTCCTGTCCGCAGACCACGCCTTTCCAAGTCAGAACGGGGGGCGCATCTTCCGCACTCACACGCTCCACTGAGTCCCACCACTGAGCCCCACGAGCTTCCACGCTGAGCTGGCTCCACCCGGTCACGGTGGCCTGATGACCGCTCACTTCCGCCCTCCCAGGGGTGGAGGCGACCAGGAGGTCCCCGAGTGTGCGGCCTGTCCAGCTCCTCGGTCCCTTATGCAGCCTGAAAATCAGGATAGCCCATTTTTTAAAAAGCTGCCTTAAAATACCATTGCTCGGGAAGGCTTTGGAGCAGGGAGAGTGCCCTGCGGGCACTGCGACCATCGACCGCAATGTCACCCATCGCCCACACCCGCGGGAAGGCCGCACTGACAGCGATGCCAGCCCGGGGAAAGCGCAGGCTCTGAATCGTAACGCCGCGCCCATGTCGGCTGGCGGACTGTGACAGCGTCCCTCGCTCAGCCGAGTCGCTCACAGCGCCGAGCCTGCAAGAAGGGGATGTGGCTATTTCTGTTCAGGTTTTCAGTAAATCCAAAACTGCTCTAAAACTTCATCTCTCAATAAACAGCTCCTTAGTGCCAGGCGTGGTGCACATGCCTGTAATGCCAGCACTCGGGAGGCTGAGGCAGGAGGATCCTTGCAAGTTCAAGACCAGCCTGGGCTACACAGTGAGCTCAAGGCCAGCCTGAACTGCATAGCGAGAAGCTGTCTCAAAAAGACAAACAAAAAAAAAAAGAAAGAAAGAAAGAAAAGAAAAAAGCTCCTTTGTGGAGTGGTACAAGCTTTTCCTTTGCGTGTTTTCTCCGCGGTCAGTATTTCCTGGGAAAGGATTTGTGGAAAGCAGAGTTCAAATCTGAACAGGACAGGCTTGAGACGCGTGGCTGTTTCTTTCCACCACCCCGTCCGCGGTGGCCACTCGGCAGGGAGCCGCCTGGGGGACACTGTCCGAGACCAGCCGCAGTGCAGAGCAATTGTCTGACGCTTTTGCTGTGGCCGCAGTCACAAAGCTGAAGTCCTTAAGCAGCATTCGCACTCATTTCGTCCTGCTGACGTCCACGTCCCGCGTGCAGTCACGAGATGACGTCTCCTGAAGCGGAACTTCTTTCTTTCTTCCACAGCTCACTTGGCCCAAGCGTCCTGCGACCCTGATTAGCGGGTCAGGCGCCCACTCTCCGAGGCCACCGCCCCACTGCCAGCCAGATAGAGACGGTTAGAGATAGAGACGCCGAGAGATGACGGGTTCAGAGGTGGAGGCAGGAGGAGGCTACTGTTTCCCGTGTGGCCGAGGCGTCACCCAGGTGACAGTGGAGGGGGACCCAGACCCACCCCAGGCCCAGGATGCGTGACGCAGGGGTGGCGGAGGTCTCGGTGCGGTGCGCACGGGAAACCCCACAGGCGGGCTGCTGTCCCAGGTTCCATCCGACACCACGCTGGCTAAGAGTAGGGGACCTGGGGACCCCAGGACAGAGGGAGCCATTGGGCAGCTGGCTCTCATCCAGGCCCTCCAGGGAAGGAGCGAGGGGGGCTCCCAGCCCCGAATGGGAGTCTGGAGGCCACCACCTCCCTTAAGCAGAGTCTCAGCCTTGCCAGGTCTGGGTGGAGCACAGCCTGCATCCCAGAGGCGAGGCCAGCATAGAGAGCCTGCTCCAAGGGTGGGAGTGGGTACCACGGCACGGGATGAGCCCGCCGGCCAGCTCCAGCAGGTGGGCTGGGACAAGGGGGCCCGGGCGGTGGAGCCCTCCTCACGCCCCCTTGTGGTTGCTTCCTGGCCGGAGCCACAGACCTGCCTACAGCGCCCCTGGCTGGTGGTAGCTTTGAAAACAGCACTCCACTAGCTGGTACCATCAACCAGTGGCCACGGCCACTGACCACACCCTCCGGACACTGCCCTGGAGGGGGCACCGTCAGAACTCTCACTCAGATCCCCAGGCCAAGGCGAGGCAGCAAGGGATTGGCTGAGCTGTGCAGCCCACAGCAGCTGAGCTGGGTTTGAACCCACACCCAGCCCTGGGCCATGGGATGGGTGCCCCCTGCCCAGGCTGCCAGTGTAAACCCGGGGCTGCAGGAGACAGCTCCGCTCCAAGCAGGACTTCCCGAAGCCATTAGGACACAGTGCACAGGAAGCTGGACGCACTGGAGACTTCCGTGGGAGGGGTGCGGCCAGCAGGCCCAGGTCACCCCAGCCGGCACCGGTTCCGCTTGCTCGTCAGTGCGTCCTGAGCCCACAGAGCCTTCGCTCTCACGTCCCCAAGACAGCGACTCCACGCCTCCCGCAGGGCTCTGGGCTCTCCGTGAGGACCTGCTCCCCACGTCCTCTCTGCCTCTCCAGCTCGGAGCCAGCCCAGGTCAGCGAGTCGGCCCTGCAGGGCACCGGTCACCCTGGAGCGTCACCGCCAAGGCCAGCTCCTCGCTCTTCCCGGGCTGCAAAGTCTGGGAAGCCTGTGACGCCGCTGCCTCGCCCTGAGAGGTGACAGCGCTCACAGCCTCGCCGCGAGGCCCGAGAGTGAGGAGGGGGCGTTTGTGCACGGCAGGCCTGGTGAGGCCAGGCCACCAGAACCTTCCTTCAGGACCGGAAGTGGCAGCTCCCAGGCTGGGGAAACTTGTTAGACCCAGAAGTCACAAATTCCATTTTCCAACTGTTAAAAAGGTTGCTGGCTCTGAAGATTAGAAGAATAAGACACCGGGCTCAAAGTTTATGAGCCAGGCATGACAGTGCATGTCTGTCCTCCCAGCACTGGGGAGGCTGAGGCAGGAGGATTGCCTCAAGTTCCAGACCAGCCTGGGCTACGTAGTGAGACCCTGTCTCTCCACCTCCGCCCCAAAATAGAAGTCCGTGTAAAATAAGAAAGACTGCAAAATTGCAGTAACTAGAAGCAGGGAGATAAACACAAGTCCGGAACAGTGCTACAAGCTCAGGTCATACCCCACGGCTCAGCAGGGTCAGCGGATCAGTGCAGCGTTTAGAAAGCTCGCGCAGAGCCCAGGACCACAAGAACACTGTAAAATACACCGCTCTTCCTTTAGAATGAGAAAGGCGCTGCAAAGAACAGAACAAAGGGAAAGTGGAAACCAGAAGCCTGCGGTCCCTGCACCCATGACTTAAAAGGTCTCTGTGGCAAAAAGGCAAAAAGCAAAATGAAAATACAAATAAATGGCTGAGAAAAGTATCCGCGACTTGGGTGCCAAATCAAACACCGTCCTTAGTATGTGGAGAATGCTCACAGAGCCGAAGAAAATCTGCGGCGGGGCATGGGGGTGAAGGCACGGGCGCCCCAGCAATCCCTCCCCAGCACCAGCGGGCTCGGAGTCGAGGGCAGAAATCGCACAGTGATCAGATCCGCCCTGCAGCTGGCAGGAAAGGGGTTTGAAAAGTCACCGCACGTCCACAGAGGCGCTCCCCATTCACACGGGCTTCTGGGGAGCAGCCTGACAACACGTTTCACAAGTCTTACAAGCGGAGCAACACACACTGTGCTCCCTTTTCTAAGTTATCCTGCGGAAATAACACAAGAATTATGGTCTTTAACGAGCAGTTTCCGTAATACTAAAAATAGAAACAACTGAAATGTAGGAGTTATGTGATGAAATTGGAATAAATCTACATAGTAGAATATTGTGCCAATGTTAAAAATCACCTGATTTGAAGACTATTTAAAAATCAACAAATATTCACGATCTAGTAGGCAGAAAAAATAAACTTATAAAAGAGGGCACGGGACAAACTCCTGATTTTGTGAAGTGCATAGAAACAAAATATTATGAAGGTGTAACCAAAACGATAACAGTAGTCGGGAGGTACGACTTCAGCTGATTTTAGTACGATTTATTCCTGTGTGTTTTCTAAATGTTCTACAGCAATCATATAATAATTTTATACTATGAATCTATAATTTAAAACATGTATACCATTTGCCTTAGTAAGTCTTCTGGGAACTTATGTATGTGAATAACTGAGAATTAATACATTTATTAAATTATCAATACATTACAAACAGTATTTATAAATACTATTAATAATTACTAACCAGTATTAGCCATAATTATATTAATAAATATTCACCAGTAAGCAACTCTTCTGGGAAATAATGTATAGAAGTGATAGCAAACATTTAAGTTATAGCAAATATATTCTTAAATACTATTAATCAAAATAAAAGAAAGATTTGCGCATAAAATACATGCATTTTATTACTACCTATGATAAAAATTCAAAGTGGGCTGGCAGAAGTGACCCAATAAAGTTTCTTTTTGGTGTTTTTTTGTTGCCATTGTTTGGTTTTTCAAGACAGGGTCTCACTATGTAGTGCAGACTGGTCGTGAACTGGCAGCAAATCCTCCTGCCTCAGCCTCCCAAGGGCTGGGATTACAGGTGTGCTCCACCACGCCCAGCTCAACAGCCTACCAGGGCGTTTGCACACACTCCTGCAGGAACCTCACCGCCCCCCAATCTGTTTAGGCGACAAAATCACTGATAACGCTTTCAATCTATAATGTTTAATGTTTCAACTACTTTAAAAATACATAGAGGAAATTTGGAGAAGATGAAGCAATAGAAACAAGAGGAAAGAGAAATACCTTTCCTCTGGACTCCGCTGACCCACAGCCACGGTAAGGACCCGAGCCAGCCGTAGTGACCAGCCAAGCGAGGGGTAGCTCCTACCCACCGGGCCGCTGCTGCTGGACCCAAGGCCTCGGGAGTCGCTCCGGGCCTGGTCCTGGTTTAACTTCCCAGGACACCGTCATCCTTTCCCTGTCCCCACGTTCAGGGTGCGTTGCACACCGCTTCCCCCCAGATAGGAAGAGCGGTATCATTAATGCATTTGACACACGAGTAACCTGGCGCCCCGACCCATTCAGGGGAGAGGGGGACACAGGGGCCCGCTGCATGGGCTGCTAGTCCCCATCTCAGCCGAGCAGCTGGACACAGTGCGAGGAGCAGAGGTGATGCTGGGATCCCCTGGGTCACACCTCAGTGGGCCAGGACAGCAATGCAGTAACAACAAATGAAAGCAAAACCAAAAGCAAAAAAAACCTACTGAAAGTCAACTCACAGATGGAAAACCCAGGGCCCAGGAAGAGATGACCCAACCTCAGAGGATTCAAACCGTAATTCCTGTGGGGCTGAGGGGAAAACTCCAGTCCCGCCCGAGCACGGTCAGGGCCTTGAAATGACGCGGTCCAGGGAGGCCTGGGCGGCTCTTCCCGTCGCGGGTATGCGCAGCCGGGCGCCAAACCAGGGCCCCGCCCCAGCCCCGCAGAACTGAATTTCATGTGGGGGACCCTGACTGAGTGTGGGCACCTCCAGCACGGGGTAGGGGTCCTCTCACCCAGGGAGCCACTCCCTCTCCCCAAGCTACCAGCCGCGTCACTGCGATGACCAATGCGCGGCTTCCCAGCCCGTCGCCTGCTCAATTCTCCCTCTAGGAGCAAGTGCGTCCTCACCGCTTCCCAGTCGCAGGGTCTCTGAGGTCTCAGCCTTCCTGCCCCGGCCCCTTGGGTGTGGCCCTGCCACCCTCCGACCCCTTCTGACCCCCGGTCCTCACTTCCGGGGGTGACTGCCTCGCCGACACTCTGCCAGCAACTTGCCACACTCCACATGCGCGCTGGACCACACCCCACAAGTGCCACCCAGCAAGGGAGACACAGCCGGCACCCATCACTGATCGCAGGCACCCGTGATTCCCCCAGCCACATAGGCTCTTGGGGTTTCCAGGCCTTCACCCCCATACAGAACATAGCAAATATGCCTCTGAGACGTTATTGCACATGATCTAAAAGTACCCCATGAACCTGGCCACACAGGAGCAAGGCTTTGGGAAGGTAATTGGATTTGGGGGGCTTAGAGCTGTCTTGCTGTTAAGAAGTGGGGCCTGGCCAAAGGAGCCTGGTCGTTGTGGGGGTGGCCTGGAGGTGTCTGTCTCCTGCTGGCTCCTCCCTCTTCTCTACTTCCTGTTCACCATGCGGTATTTTGTCCGAGCAATGAAAAAGTAACCAAGACACAGTGTTAGTTGTTTGTATAAGTTAGATCCCTCTTCATCAGACAGCAGGGTCAAATTTTAATGTGCATCTCAGATTTCCAAAATCATGACATAGTCTGTTCTCCCGTGGACGCAGCAATGACCACAGCCACGTACACAGCCGTGCCGGCCCCAGCCTTGACCGTGGTATCGCCCACCTCGATCACCCACCTGCATCCTGTCTGTGTCAGGAGGAAACACTGCCTTCCCATTTGATCAGCACTGGCACTGGCCCCCTTCCCAGCCATGCCTGGAGGATCCCAGTGGCCGAAATGGGGCTCCTGGCCCGGCAGCTCTTTGTGCTCTGACTCCTCACTCCCCTGAAGCAGTGCTCTGACCGCCCCGGGCTCCTCCAGCAGGGCCCCTTCCTCTGCCTCCGAATCTCAGCATCACTGGGACCTGCTCCTGCTTCCCAGGAAGGAGAGGGGCCCAAAGGTCAGCAGACGGCAGAAGCTGGTCCTCTTCCCAGACAGGACACGAGCGGTGCGGGCATTTCACTGTGCGACCACTCTGGCAGGGTCACTGCCTTCAGTGTCTAACGCCCCGTGAACCCTCACAGTGACCCTGGGGTACAGCAGTGTGCACAGACCAGACTCCTGGGCCAGACTTGTACCACATGCTTCAGGCCAAAGCCAACAGGCTGGCTCATCAGGACTCGAGCTGGTGCGGCCTGGTGAGATTCCCAGCACAACTGGGCTCCGACTCATCTGCACCCTACAACACCTGGACTGCTGCCTACCACACCTGTCCATCTGCCCTTGACCTGAGCGCAACCTTTGTCCCTTTCACCTGCAGGAGGAAATAGACCCGTAGACACATTCTGTGCAGACAAATGCACGTGCTTGTGCAGGGTGAGTGTGCACACAGCCTGTCGTTTGCTTTTGGAAACATTAGAACCACATCCTTGGGTGACCTTGGCATCATAGGAGCCTCGTACCTCACGCCCCTTCTGCAAGCCTGGCTGGGACAGATTGTCTGATTGCTTGATGTGGCCCCTTGATGCAGCTGTTGTAAACTTGTATTTGCACACTGTATCACAATGATACATAGTGCCTCGTGAGCCAGTGCCACGTGGTGCACCATCACTGTGCCGCCGTGCCCACGTGTGACTGTGGCACAGCCGGTTAGTGGGCACCAGCAGCCCTGCAGGCACGTGACAACACTCCCCAGCCCCATCTCAATCCCACGCTGACAGCGGTGACTACTAGACTGTCGCTGATAGAAACACCGGCACGGGCGTATGGGCGCGCACGCTCTCGGGAGGGAGCTGGAATAAACATGTGTTTGCACGTGCAGAGGAAAAGTAACCACCTGCGTCGGAAGTCAGTGTCTCCCAAACCAGCTTTTCCCTCCCCAGGATGCTGACGTCCCAGGAACACCTCGGCTGCCTTGGTTGATGCTCTGCCCCCTGCGGAATTTGGCGGAGACTGCTTCCTCTTCCCCCTGCTGCTCCACGCGGGCCAAGGCCCTGTGCGGCCTGCAGCCGGGATCCGGTCCACTCACATTTGGGTCAGCACCTCCCCAGCCAGACTGTGTCTCCTGGGCTGCTGGCCATGCAGAGCGGTCAGCTCAGTCTTCCACACCACGGCATGCATCCCCAGTGACGAGGACCGGACCCCCCCGCCCACAGAGAACTCTGTCCAGAGGGGATGCAGGTGTCACAAAGCATCATGGGAGAGCAGCGTCACGGCCGCGATGCCTGCCGGGCCCTGCGGGGAGGCCTCCTGCCTCAGAGCATGGTGGGAGCCACTAGCGAAAGCTGTGGGGGTCTGCAGCAGGGGCCTCCAGACGTCTGGTTGGGCATAGTGACATCTGGGACTGGTGACCTAGGCAACAGCGGATTGGGCTACCGGAAATAGAAAGCAGATCGTAACCGGCTGGAGAGTCTGCAGACAGGAGACCAAGCAAACAGCTTGGGCGGGTGGCACCCCAAAGCCTAGCACGGGCAGGGGTGGGGTCACGTGCAGGCAGAGGAGCATTCATCTCTCTCACAGCAGGAAAATCGATCGTGCGCACACATCTCTGTAAAACTCTAGTAGTCACCTTGGCAGGATTTGCAATCACATCTTTATCTGATCCTGGCCCACCTTGGAACAATCCTATACAGACTCACATGCAGCAGAGCAGTCTTCCACTAGGTCCCCAATCCTGCTCCGTCGCGATCCTTGCTCTTGTCATTTTCTATATGACATAACCACGCGGCACAGTCAGTCTCTTTCCTTCAGGCTGTCGGATTTTCACAGCAAGAAAATGTAAGAAATAAACTGCATATTTACCTTCATTTTTACCATGCTCAGCCCCCTGTAATTCTTCATGTGGACCCAAGATTCTGGCTGGCTCCCTCTGCCTCCCACCTGAGAGCCCCCTCTGAGCTCTTGTAGGGTGATCCTGCAGATTATAAAATCTCTCATTTTTCCTTGTCTGACGAGACAAACCTACTTCTTCATTTTTGAAAGTTTATTTCCACTGGGAATAAAATTCTTGATTGGTGGGGGTTTGGTTTGATTTTAGTTTCTCTTTCCTTCCAGCACTTTAAAGAGTCCACCACATTATCTCACCCTGCGTGGACAGTTTCTGGGAAGGCTGTGGTAATTCTTATCTTTTTCTTCTGTACATAATGTGTCCTTTACCTCCGGCTGCCTTTATGATTTCCTGTTTATCTTCAGTTTTCAGCAGTTTCAATATTTTGTACGTAGGATACAAAATATTTGTGTTTATCCTCCTTAGTGTTCTGTGAGCTTCTCAGATTTTTAAATTTATTTCATTATTTTTTGCTGTCTTGGTCATTATCTCATGAAATATGTTTTCTGCCCCCATTTATCTATCTCTCCACCTGCTTATTGCTGCCTCCAGCATCTCTATCTCTGGCGTCTCTATCTCTGGTGCCCCATCTCTATCAGCTCTATCTTGAGCACCTCTGTCTCTAGCTCTAGCATCTTTGTCTTTCTATATCTGTCCTCTGGCATCTCTATCTCTAGTATTGCTAGTTCTGTCACTAACATCTTAGCTCTAGTTTCCATCACTATCTCCAGTATCTCTAGCTTAGCTCTAGCATCTTTATTTCCATCTCTGGCATCTCTTTCCCTTGATTTAGCATCTCTAGCTCTAGCATCTCCAGCTCCAGCTCCAGCTCCGGCAGCTGCGTGTCTATCCACCCCATTTCCATCCTTTCTGCGACTCCAGTCACTCGTCTGTTAGATGCTCTCCCACTGTCCCTCAGCTCTGGGGAGCACTGCCCAGCTTCTCGCTGTCACAGCTGTTCTCCCGCCTTTTCTCTTTGTATGTCAGCCAGGGAGGCGATCCTGCTCTCGGGTACACTGATTCTCTTCTCGGCCATGTCACATCCAATGATGAGTCACCAAAGGCATTCCTCATCTGTGCACCAGTTAAATTTTTTTCAGAATTTCTAATTGATTCTTTAATGCAGTTTTCATGTCTTTGCTGAAACTCCTCATCAGTTAATGCACATTTTTTACCTTTTGCAGTACAGGCTTTAATCCAGGAGTCACTTTTAGCTCTTCATCTGACAACTCCAATATCTGGGCTGTGTCTCGGTCTGGTTGTGTTGAAGTCTGTCTGCTGACAGTGGGCTGCTCTTCGTGTCTTTCTTTGTGTCTTGTTATTTTCGGCTGAAGACCAGACATCACGTTTAGGCCAGCAGAGGTAGAACTGATGTCTGACAGTGGGCATGTCCCTGCTCTGCTCTGAGCCGCCTCTGGATCTTCCACCCCCTGGGCTCTGGCTTTTCCTGACGAGCCCGTCCTGCATGCTTTCCTCCTGCTGTGTGGTCCCCTGTCAGCCCGGTGCTTGCAGTGGTACAGGGTCTCTGTGGTACTGATTCACCTCCATCTTAGGTGAGTGCTGGGCCCCTGCATGGCAAAGATGGGATTTCTCTGTGGGACGGCCTCACCTCAGCAGTAGTGAATCTCTACGGTCTGGGCTCATGATGCTTCCTGCCCCATTCTGTAATTTTTGCCTATTCACCTTCTCCAGCCACAGCAGGTTTCTAGGACTGGTATCTCCTCCCCCATCCTGGGCTTCTTGCTAGTGAGGGTGTGGAGAGCTGCAGAGGTTGTGAATCAACCCCTCCTTGTGCCTGAGCTCAGAGGGGCTCTGTGTGTCCTACCAGCCCCTCTCAATCCCTGGAAGCCCCTCAAAAGTCTCAGCCAAAGTGTCACTGCTCACCTGCATGGTGATCTGACTGTCCTGTGGGCTGGGACTTGACCCAGTGCTCAAGTCCCAGCCCACTTTGGAGGCACCTGTCTCTCTTTAGATCGCAGAATCACTGATTTCCCTCCGACCTCTGCTCTATTTATGATTCTGGTAGGTTACCCACCTTTCCCTTTGTGTTAAGGTGTGAGCAGCTGTGAAAGCCAAGAGCGTGTCCTGTCTACAATGACAGGAAGACTCAAGTTCTGAGGGACCAAGTGGAAGGGACACTTGGTCACTGAGATTTGAGAGAAGGTGAGGAAAGAGAAGATGTAAAGTCAAGTGTGCCCTGGACGTAAGAAAAGACAGCTCTTCATGGTGACAAGAAGGGGGAACAGTGGTGTGAGCACTGTGTGGGCATAGCTGTGTCTTCGTCACGTTAAGCTGAGATAATTGTTATAAAAAACAGCCATCAAATCTCAGCAGCACTCCCCCATGGAGGTTATTTCTCAAGGGCAGTCTAGAGGCGTGGTCTTGCTGGGCTGGGTTCGAGGTCCCATCCATGTGTTCCTGATCCAGCTGAGGGAGCAGCAGATGCAGACGACATGAGCAAGAAGAGTGAAGCAACTCCTGGAAATGACCTCGTGGGACTGTGTCCTGTCCCCCTGCCACGTTCCCTGGGTCAAGGCAGCTCGTGATCAGGCACAGATGACAGGACAGGGAAGCGTGCTCCAGCCAAGGGACGGGGCGAAGAGTGAATTTCACACAGCAACGTACAGCAGGCAGACCTCAGGGCACACGAGTCGGGGGGTGTCCTACCGATGGCCTCTATTTCTGCTGGGAAGCAGGAGACAGACTAACTTTCAAGGAAGGGGAGGAAGGATCTGGATTTTGAGAGGAGAGATGTTTCCTGGGTCCACAAGTTCAGGGGACACAGGCTCACTGTCCAGCAACCCCTGGGCACAGTGCTGCTGGCCACCAAGCAGTTGGCTCGATCTTGTGTGCACCCCCTTTCGCTGCCCTGGGTCACTCAGAGGGGAGCTAAGCAAGAGGTGAGGAGCAGACTTTTATCAGTTTTCCCATTTGGTTTAGAAGTATGGAGACCTGGGGAAATTGCATCTTCACAGTTAGCTGATGGAGTAAGAGACACCGCCCCCACCAGTCACCAAGGCAACTTTTCCCCGTGATGTGACTGACAACTTGGCCAGGCTACATCTCGGGTGAGTGGAAGTTGCAAAACCAGGTGGCTGAGGATTGTGTCTAGAGTTGCATCTGAACTGTTCCAATTTGGATTCTGCTAGGACATTCCAAGGACATTCCAAAGGTCCTCACCACAGCCAGTGCAGCGGTGTATGCTCGGCGTGGCATCCCAGAGCGACTCAGTGCCGGGCTCCACCCGGCCCACTCCCGCTGTCCACATGGAGGTCTCTGGCACCCAGAGTGCTCTCTTCAGACCCTGCCTTGACCCGGAAGTGCTCCACGCTGACTTCAAGTGGATTCTAGCCCTGGCCCACATTCCAAAGGATGGAATCCGCCTGGGGCCCTGAAACCTGGCGAGGACTGTGGGCGTGGAAGTGGGCCAGGCGTCCAGCCCTCGCCAGGACTGAGCCACTTCCTCTCCACATCAGCGCAAATGGCCCTTAGCCTCTGGCTCTGGCATCTTTTAATTTGGATAAAAGAAAAAACTCCGGCCTCCAGGAAGGAGCAGGTGGTCCTTTCTAGGCCCGGGAAGCCGTGGTGGAGCTTGCAGGCCCACCATGGACGAGTCAGGCCAGGGAGCAGAGGCCAGGCGCTGATGCGCGGTCAGCCACGGTGACCGGAAGACCGCTGCGTGCACCGGCACCCGAGGGCCTCTGCACAGGGAGCTCTGCCTGGCAGACGGGGTGAGCACGCCCACCTCGGCCTCGACCTTCCGGTGACGTCGGCGCTCCTGGTTCTGCCCAGCTGGGTGAGGGCTCTTGTGGCCAACACAGACCAAAGCGCCGAAGACTCAAGCTCCCTGGTACACCTCCTCCAGGCCCGGGAAAGAGGGGTGCCAGTCTCCCTACCACTTCCACCACCGCCCTGCTGTTAGCTACTGGGCAGGGGCAGCTGGAAGCCAGCTGAGGGGTCCTCTCAAAATGCACTTCTCCAGATAATCATGACTAGACTCTTCCCCAAGGAGACTGCCCTGCCAGGGTGAGGGAAGGACTTACCACAGCTCCCTAAATGTGACACTCAGTTGGTTACAGGATGAGTCAATCACAGAGTCGCCACGCCCACCTCTACCATTCCTACCCCAAGCCATAGCTGCCAGGGCAACTTTGGGGCCCTGCACAGAGGGTGCCGGTTCATAGCAAGCACCCATCGTGGTGTTGGGGGGTGGGGAGAAGCAGCCAGGCGGTGGCAGCAGGAAGGATCACAAGCTAAAGGGCAGACACTGAGGGGCTGTGCCAGGGCGCAGGAACCCAAGGTGGAGAGCATGGGGTGTGGCTGCACGGGGGCGAGGACGGGGAGGCCCTCCAGCGCCTTCCGCTCGCTTTCGCCGTGAGCCTAAAACTGCTCCAGCGTCCGCCTACCCCGGTAGCTCACAGGGGCCCAAGGCACATGGCAAGGAGCTGCGGGTCTGGAAAAGCCCCAGGGATGCCTCAGCCTTCCGGCCCAGGCCTCTGTCCTCGTGAAGGCCACCTGGGCGACAGGTGCGGGGCGTGCCCGGGAAGGGGCTGGGGGAGGCTGGGCAGAGGGTGCGGAGACAGACTCGGCCCCCCAGGCGTCTTGCACAGGTACCGGGTTCTTCTCCAGCAGCTGCGCTTCGGGGGGAGCAGGGGGACCACGGCACTGCATGCAGCCGGCTCTGCCCCGGGCTTGGGGGAGCTGCAGGCCGAGCCCCGCGCGCTCTGCCGGTCACCAGGACCTCCATGAAAATCAAACGGGGACCCGTCCCGCCGGGGCAGAAACAGGAGCAGCCAGCAGTAGCAGCGGGCGGCCCAAGCAGCAAGAGGCAGCGTGACTCCCCAGCAGAGCCCAGCAGAGGGGGGCGGGGTGGAGCAACTTCCCGGGGGCAGGCGTGGGGTGGAGGGGGAGCCACACACACCCCACGCCTGTGCGGGACAGGGACCAGAGTGCAGGCCGTGTCAGGCCCGACAGGCTGGCGAGTCCCTGGCTTGGTGTGCTGTCCCAGCCTCGAGTGCCACGGGTGCCGGGGGCGGGAGGTGGGGAGGCTCCCGCGCTGGCCAGATGGACCTCGTGTGTGACAGCAGCGGGCCTCCAGGAGATGCGTCCGGTCTGTGTCCCCAGCCTGCAGGCCGAGGGCTGTGACCCCAGTCCCACTCGTGTGCACTGCTGTTCTCTTTTTAAAAAGAGATTTTGAAAGCAGTCGAAGTTGTGGGAAAGTTCCAAGTGAAAGGGACACGCGCCTCCCACAGACCCACCGGGGACATTTTGCCAGATTGGTCTCCCTCTCGCTGTCCCTCTGGCTGTCCCTCCCTCCCCCTCCCTCTCCCATCATTACTGCAGGACTCTTGGCGAGCACTTTGCAGACATCGTGCCCACCTCAGCACGGCAGTCTCCCACAGGGCCACAGTACCGCGACAGCCGTCACAATAAGCCGTGTCAGGCTTCCGTGTGGCTCAGATGTCCCCGGGGAACTCGTCCTGTCCCTTATGGCTGCATTTGCTGATCTGGAGGAGAGGTGCAGGAGGCCTCCCGTCCTCACGGTCTCCTTGCCCCTGGGACCCCCTTTGCCTCTCTTTCTGACATGCGGGCACCTTTGTGGGACAAGGCAAGCTGGCCTCAGCCCAGGGCCACCCGCTCGAGCTTAGACCTGGACCGCGGTTCCCAGCAGGAGCGCCCCAAAGTGAGAGGTCCCTTCTGTGGGCGCATCAGCAGGTGCGGGTGCCGCGTTTCCCATCAGCAGTGTGGCTCACCATGGTCCCGGGGCCCCACGGTAAGCGTCTGCCCTTTCCCTCGAAGCCCACCGCTCAGCTGCAGGGCCAATAGCCAGAGGAGCACGCGGCTGGTCCCCAAAGCACTCACTGGGGTTTCAGCCACCCTCAGCAATTTCTGGTGGTGCCACCTTGATGTTACCCTTACTACATTCATTTCTTGTTTAATTCATTAAGAGGAAAAGCCACACTCCTGCCACAAATGCACCACTAATACCCTTGCTCCTAAAAAAGAGCTAAGCAGAAAACAAATGCCATGAGAAACAGTGGCTACCACCGCCATCGTGTGACGCCGGCCGAGGCCCCTCTCTACGGAGGACCAGGGCGGCAGTGTCAGGGAGCTGGGCTCCGCTAGCCCCCGGGGGAGGTCTTTCCACGCCACTCCCGATGACTGAGCCCTGGGGTTGGGGGCCGTGTGCCACCAGCACGGTAACGAGAAGACGCTGTCCTAGGACGCCCCTAACGCCCGTCCCCGTCTGTGAGGGGTGACCAGGCTGCAACCCCAGGCAGGACTGGGAGGAGGGGCTGAGGACTGGGGCTAGGGCTCTGTGAGCACGGGGTCAGCCCTCCACCCCCGAGCCCCTACGCAGCCAGCTTTGTGCCAAACATCCCGCCTTTCTTCTTAGGTTCCATCAACTTCAACTCCCTTTTCCTTCCCAGAGGGCGGTCTGCCGGTGCCATCCGTCTCTTGCCGTGTAACGCGTGGCAGAAGTCTCACCCAGCTCCCTGGCTGCACAAGCCGACGCTGAACGTCACAGACCACACGCGCTCCAGCTTGGGCGGAAACTGACCTGACTCCCTTCCGTCCACCCTGCCTTACCCTGCTCAGTGCGGCTGAGACCTGGGATTTGTTTGTTTTCTATGCAGCTTCGTGCTTGGGAAACTGTCGACCCCACAGCCTGGGAAGCGAGGCTGCCTCTGCAGTTGGCTGAGAGACCCCGTCCAGGTCCAGGTGGGCGCAGGTGGGCGCAGGTGGGCAGGCGCTGGGTCCCAGCCTGCAGGGACAGGAAGCACAGACCCTCTCAGAGGGTGGGCCCCGGGCCCCCCACGAAGTCAGGAATGGGTCAGCGACCGCTGCACCCACCCGCTCTTTTGCTGCTTGCTGATGCCCCGTGTAGCTAAGGACAGGAAATCTCAGGGAGCTTGGGTGACTCCCCCAAACGAAACGTAGGCCTCCAACACAGATGCGTCCTTCTCGTCAGAAGCTGCAGCCGGCAGGGTCTGAAAGCTGGCGGGGGACCCCCACCACGCCCCGCTTCCACACCACACAAGGACGGGAGAGCGATCGGCCCTGGGGCCTTTGAAACTTTCTGTGACATCAGCACTCACATTGCAGTAAGTGTGGCCAGGGTCCATCTCCTGTCCCCGGGGACCTTCAAGACCACATTCTGAAGCCGGGCGTGGTGGGCACGCCTTTAATCCCAGCACTCGGGAGGCTGAGGTAGGAGAAGCGTTGTGAGTTCGAGGCCAGCTTGGACTACAATGTGAGCAAGGCCGGCCTGAGCTACATAGTGTGACCCTGCCTCAAAAGCACTAGGGCCAGGAATTTGGCTCAGTGGCTTAAGTGCCTTTCTGGCAGGCGTGAGGTTGTGAGTTTGATCCCCGGTGCCACAAAAAAAAAAAAAAAAAAAAAAAAAAAAAAAAAAAACACCACATTCTGTTCCACACCTCACAAAACAAACAAAAATCAATCAGATGGAAATCTCATGGTGATTCATTCATTCATTCATTCCACAAATCTTGGGGGAGACAAAAATGCACTTGGAAAAAACCCTGGGGAACTCACAACACTGTGACCCCCTTGGACAGCGAGGTGGAGGGCAAACCAAAGGGGAAAGCGGTAGAGAAGGTGGTGTTGGCCGGCGCAGCAGTTATAACCAAAGCCAGCTCCTCCAATGGGGAGATGACTGATGCAAAAAGGAATTAAAACTTAGGCACAATTACTGGAAAACCTTAAAAACAAGACCTTTGTTAACAAAATCAAATGAGGGCCTGCCAACTTCTGATTATTAGCACTAATGCAAAGGGACGTGTCGTGGCAACCTCCCGGTCATTTAAGAACCGTGTTTGGCCTTGGGATTCAACTCAGATGAAAATAATGAAGCAAGCACACTGGCAATTCATGCTTTTTTTAGTTCTGTTTTCCTTTTGGCTTTGAGTGTAATGCAAATCAGCAAGCGCACAGGCTTGAAACCTCTTCCTGTGTCCTTGATCAGTGCCTTGCGGGGCACAGGTGCCTGTCCCCAGCGGCCTTTTCGCTCCTATTAAAAAAGAATCCCTTCCCTCTGTGCTCTCCCAGAATGTCTGCCACCCTCGCAAAGGTGCCCCATGGCCTTTGGAACCAGAGAGCCCAGCGCTGCTCCCGCTGGTGGCAGATCACCCTCGTGGTGCTGGCTTTAGGCGCATGCAGAATGTAAGAGTTGTGGGTCAGGGAGGTGTCCGCCCAGACGTCAGAGGAAGGCCTGGCGGCCAGGCAGTGGGCTCCCGAGAGGGCAGTGTGTGAAGCTGTGAGCGTGAAGCCAAAGGTGCAGCAGAGATCCCAGTAAGCTGGAGAAACCAGTAACACGGACCATCTGAGGACAGCTGCGAGGAGTGAGCAGAGCCAGCTCAGGGGAGGAGCTCTGAGAGCCGCAGCCACTGGCAGTGCCATCGAGGGGCCGTCCAGGCCTTCAGGGTTCACACTGAACCACGACCTGCCTGAGTGCTGGACACAGAACTGCAGGGTTTACTGTTTGTCATGCTAGGTTTCGGTCTCACTGTGGTCCAGATTCTATTTGCCTATTCCACCTCTTTTGGATGGGAAAGTTTACCCCGTGCCATTGCATGTCAGTGGTGTTTAACTTTCTTTTTAATTTTTCCAGGGGCTCACAGCTCGGAGCTTGCCTTAAGCTGCAGAGGAGACGCTGGACTTGGACTTTTCAGCAACCATGAAGCTGTTCAGACTTTGGCAACTCTTACGAGATGCGTCAAATGCATTTTACATAAACGGATGTGTGTGGGTCTTTTGGGGGCTGGGGTTTATACCTGGGTGTCCCCTCAAGAAGCCTATGGGCTCATTGGTGAAACTTTCGGAAGGTAACGGATTTGAAGGGCAGTGCAGCTGACTTGCTGTTAGGACACGGGGCCTGGTCAGGGGAGATGGGTCACTGGGTCCGACCCGGAAGTGCGTGTCTCCCTCCTGGCTCCCGTCTTCACTCTCTGCTTCCTGCCCACCATAAGGCAAGGAGCTCTCCTCCCCTCAGGCCCTTGCCCCACGCTGTGCCTGACTGGCGATCAGCCTACAATGGACTACAACCGTGAGCCAAAATAAACCCTCTGTGTTTCAATTCACATTGCTCTAGTGGGCTCGAATTTTGAGCATGTTTTCCTGCGCTTACTTGTCATTCTCTTTGGTAAAGATGTATTCAAATATTTTGCCCACTTTTTCTTTTCTTAGAGACCATAAAATTTGCCATTTTAAAGTGTACAATTCAGTCATTTTGTTACGTTCGCACAGTTGTACAACAACCACCACCATCAGATTGCAGAACATTTGGTCTCTATGGAAAGGAACTCCACACCCAACAACAGCTGCTCCCGGCTCCCCCCCGACCCAGCCCCCCTCTGACAGCCACTGCGGAAGACCACACGGACAGCTCTCCCTGAATACAGAACAATCCCCTCCACATTAGCTAAACCTGCCCTGTCTCCGTGTACTGATGTGTACAGAGCTGGCTGAGCCGTTTCCTCTTCCCTTCACTCTAAGCAGTGTAAAGAGGGT
Source organism: Dasyprocta punctata (assembly GCA_004363535.1). Taxonomy (NCBI): domain Eukaryota; kingdom Metazoa; phylum Chordata; class Mammalia; order Rodentia; family Dasyproctidae; genus Dasyprocta; species Dasyprocta punctata. The sequence continues at coordinate 20,920 of RJWM01010005.1, read as the reverse complement.
GGGCTGAGGGGCTGATGTGTGACCTTTGAAGCCAAGCAACAGCCCTGTTTCGTCACACTGGCGTCTCCCTCTAAATGATTGAGCCCAGAGGGATGGCAGAGCCACTGCTCCAGGAACGTCAGCTGGGCTGGGCCTCAAGAGGCTGTGACTTCTCAGGTTAGAAAAAGTTCACACATCAGAACTGAAGCACCAGCCCCCAAATGTTAAATGCTGCCTCAGTTGTGTTATGCAGATTGGTCTTTCTGCACATCCTTCTCTCTGCATATTACAGAGAATTACCTGTACTGTGAGCTGGCCTCCTAGCTAGCTCAGCTCACAGTACAGGTAATTCTCATAGTCACACATCCTTGAGCCACTCCCTTCATCATGAATTAATAAGTTCTGCATGAGACACTGGGCGGAGGCCTTTGTTCTGTGAGCCCTCGTCTGGACCAGACTCAGGACCTGTTGGCTGCCCATAACTGTAAATATGTCTTAGTGGGGATTTTTTGTTGGTTTTCTCAGTTATTTTGTTTGTTTTGTTTTGTTTTGCTTTGCTTTGTTTTGTTTTTGTTTTGAGATAGGTTCTCCCTATGTAGTTCAGGCTGGCCTTCACCTCACTTTGTAGCTCAGGTTGGTCTCGAACTTGCAATGACCCTCCTGCCTCAGCCTCCCAAGTGCTGGGATTACAGGCATGCACTGCCACACCCAGCTATGTTTTAATGTCTTTATTCTCACTGTGGGATACACTGGAGGTGGTAGGTTGGAATTAACTCACCAGAATTCCATAAAATTTCCATGGGATTACAAATATAAACTTCCTGGACCATGAGGAGGACAGGAGAAGGGTCTTGAGAGCCACTATCCACCTTCTTCTCTGGAGAGCGGGACATTTTGTGTAAGTAAAATCTGACAACGCGGCTACATCTGGCTGCTTCCACATAGCATGATATTCCCAAGATGTATCCGGGTCATAGCACTGTGGGGAGCTGACCGTTTCTGTTGCAGAGGAAAGCTCCTTCCCATGGATGGCTCAAGTTGTGCACAGCCGCTGGTCAGCTGATGGGCGCTGGATGTCACCACTGCTTGTGTGTTACAAATAATGCTGCTAAGAACATTTGTGCACCGGACTGTGCGGCTATGTGTTTTTGGTTCTCTTGGGCATACACCTAGGCGCAGAGCTCTTGGGTCACACGGTCACACTGTGTCTAAGCCACTGAGCAATGGCCACCGTTTTCAAGCACGCCTGCACGTTTTATTCCCCTCCCAAAGCATGTGAGGTCCCCCTTGGCACCACCGTCAACGTTTGCCCTCCACAGTGGTGGCTAGGACGCTGGTTCTTGTGGGTTTGATTCGCATTGCTGTAATCGCCAATTGTGAGCAAAGCTTCGCGTTCTTCTACGCCGTCTGTGTGTCCGCTTTGAAGAAAGTCTTCTCAGGTCCTTGGCCCACATTAATTGGGTTATTTGTCCTGCTATTGTCTCTGTATTTATCCTCACATATTTGCTAAATGCATCTTTATACATGCTATACACTAGACCCTCAGGACTCCCTCTTACTCTATGAATTCCTATCCACCTTTGATCACATCCTTTGAAGCCCAACTACTTTAAAATTTTGATTAAGAATGACTTATCAGCTTTGAGGGGTTGTTTATGCTGTTTGTATCATATTTCAAGTATAACACCAAACTCAAAGCTGCGAAGAGTTTCAGCTATGTTTTTCTAGTAGCTTTACAGATTCAGCTCTTGAATGTAGGTCTTCAATCCATTTGAGTTCATTTTTGTATATGGCGTAAGGTAGGGGGCTCAGCTTTGCCCTTCTGCGTGTGGTGATCTAGTAGTTGCACCGCACTGCATGTTAAAAAGACTAATTCTTATTTCCCTGTCAAAAATAAACTGCCGTGAGCATGTTCCACCGAGCGGAACTCATGCCGTGTGCTCAGTGTGTGCCCCTGCTCTGCGTCACGGCCTGCACCCCACTGCCACACGGTCTCCACTGCCGTCTGCAGCTGTGGGCTGTGAAACTGGGAAGTGAGTCCCCTGACTTCATCACGGTCACAGTCATTTTGGTTACTCTGAGCGTTTTGCATTTCCATACAAAGTTACAACCACCTTACCAATTTATGCAAAATGGCCGGTTGAGATTTTAATGGTAACTGCCTTGAATTTGTAGGCCAATTTAAGGAGTATCATAGCAGTATTAAGTCTTCCAATCCCTGTTTTTATATTTATTTGGATCCTTAATAACTTTTGGCAATATGTTACAGTTTCAGAATATATTTTGCACTTTTTTTCACTTTATTCCTAAGTACAGTATTTTATTCTTCCCGAAGCTATTGTCAGTGGAACTGTTTTTTTTTATTTCCACTTTTCCAATTGTTCATGGCTAGTGTACAAAGTATAATTGATTTTGTATAATGATATTATAATGAATTGATTTTGCATAATGCTATTGTATTGTTACGGCTGAGCCCAGGGAGGAAGGAGGCTTGGCCCCTGCATCGGCCCCTGGAGAAATGCTGCCTAGAACCCACGATCAGGTGATTTGTGGACGAGAACTAAATCCCGGCCGCGGCAGGGCCCACAGCCACAGACCGAGCTGCAAGACAACGGCCATGGCCACAGAAGTGCCGCGTCCTGTCTCAGTCACTGCCGCCTAAGTGAGGGGTGGCCCTGAACCCCTTCCCTCTCCTCTGCTTCCTTTTTAGCCTGACGAGACATCAAGGGGATCCTTTGGCTACTGGTGTTGTTAGGATGACGTCCCCCCAAAGCCAGAGGCTCTGTCCGCCTCCTCCATCGCGCTGTGGACCAGTGCAGTACGCAAAGCGTCCGCGCGGCGCTCAGTGAGCACTGAATACAGACACGAACTCCACGGAGAGAACACACGAGCACACGCTTCTCCCGCTGCCTCGCCCTGAGCGCTGACTTTGCAGCCTCTCCCTGCCGTCCAGGAGCACCCTGGTCCCTGCCCTACCATCCAGGCCAGGGGCACAAGAGGAGCTCGCTCCCTCACGAGACAGGCCAGAAATCAGGCCCGAGCTGAGCAGGCTCTTGTGCAAACGTCCTTCGGGCCATCATGCGGGTTAGGCCTCTGGGTGTTTCCACAAGCAGGTCCCACTCCGCAGACAGCCCCGTGGCCACACCGGCCCTTTCCAGGCAGCAAGTGCAGAGCTGAGGTCCCAGTGAGATGCTCGGTGAAAGGCAGAGAGGCTGGCGGGGGTGGCGGAAGCACTCGAGGCCTATGGGAGACTCGGCTTTGTCCGGCTCCCCACGGATCCTGAGGCTCAAGGACAAAAGAGCACACATCTGGTCACACAGCTGGGCAGTGGCCTTTGGCTGGCAGCCAGATCTGTTTGACCTCCTCGCCTGTAATGTCCTCAGAGAACTCGCTCCCCGGCTGCCCGTCGGGAACAGGCCCCTTGCAGATACATTTCAAGGCTGTGTGCAGGAGAGAATATTAAACACCCGTACATAAACCTCTCCCTCTGCCGCTGGCCTCCAACGCCACATCCACCCTGATTTATGGAAGCATTTCCTTGCAATAGGATATGCCGGAAAGCTAGGGCCTGGCTCAGGCAAAAGCGGAGCATGTTAATTTCAAGGCAAATTAATTAAAATGCAATCCAAGCTCTTTGGCAATCACACAGAAACACTCTTCAATGCTTGGTGCCGATCCAGACAGAAACGGCCCCCAGTCCTGCCCAAACCCATTAAGTCTCATTTTCATCTTCGACTTTTAATTTCAACCTTGAAGTAGCTCAGCTGTGGGTATCACTACGACTTTTATCACTAGGATTCCAGGCTTTTTGCCTTTTCAATAAATATTAAATACAGAGGCTGCTGAATCAGATGGCATTTTCACAGGTCCAGCAAGGATCAGATGGGGCAGAGGAAAGGAAGGCAGCCCGAGGAGAGGCTACCCGAGCCCCCAGCAGAGGGGTGCAGGCAGAATGTCAGGGCGCCGACGACAGGTCGTGCCGACCCCAGAATTGTCACCGCCTGCCTGCAGGACTGCGGCGAGGGCAGGGGACAGGCCCGGGACCAGAGAAGGGAGCTGTGGCCTGCAGCACTGGTGCCCAGAGGAAGGGAGCCAGGCACAAACACTCCAACCTCCTGGCCCCGCCAAGGGATCCTCTGCCAGTGATCCCTCGTCCAAACCACGCAGAGGCCGTCGGGCCTCACAAGGCCGCCTCCCGGGCTGGGCCGGGTGCAGGAGGCAGAGGCCAGGCCCTGGGCACAGAGGAGGCACAGCACAGGGCCACCTTGGTGTTTCCGCGTGTGTGGCCAGGCCCAGGGCTCGGCTCTGTGCCTCGGCCGGGCACAGGGACCCAGGCTCCAGAGCCTTCATTGGCGGGGTCCACAGAGCAAGGCCTCGGCCGGTCGCGGCTGCTGCGAATGCCACATCTCCCTGGGTCACTCCCAGGACTCCGTGGGTCGGAAGCAAGTGGGACACGGAGAAGTGACGCTCACCTGGAATCCCAGCACTCTGGGGGACGGAGTTAGGAGAGCTGCAAGTTCGCCCTCAGCCTGGGCCTCGCAGTGACATGGTGAGGCGCTGGCTCAAAAAAGAAACCAAATGCTAACTAATTAATATCATTCAAAGGGCTGGGGGTGCATCGCAGCGTGAGGGCCCTGGGCTCCGTCCCCGGTGCCCCAGCAGCAGAGCTTGCGTTCCGGTTCCCTCCTTCCTGTACTCATCTGAAAGCACCACGGAACCTCAGAACCGTGGGCCTGCATGGCACAGGAATGACAATCACAGTGACAAGGACGTCCCTGCACTGCCCACGGCCACCACCAGACTGCGCGACGGCCTGTGGTGAGCATTTGGAGCAGCAGGTGGCCCGAGAGAAACTGGGGGCTGACGGGACAGACAGTCCAGGGCTCCCCAGCCCGAGACCCAGTGCCACGACTGTCCCGTGGAGAGACGTCCTGGGTCCCCTCCTGTGCTACAGAAAGCGGCAGAAGCAAGCGAGGGCTCGAAATCCAGGCCTCAGCAGGCCGCAGCCTCCTTCTGGAGCTGGCGCCTGTGTGTGGAAACCTGGCCCGGGGCGGAGCCTCAGAGTCGCACAGGGTGGCCTGGGCCTTCCGTCCACGCCAAACAGGAAGTGCTGGGACCATTACGCTTCCGTCAGCAGCAGGGCCGATCAGGTTGGCTGGATCCTGGCTCCTCTTTTCCCCGCCGTGGAGCCAGGAACTTTCCACGCGGCCCCTCGTCCAGTTCTCCCAGCGACCCTTCCAGGAAGAGCAGTGACCCCTGCTTTACAGTGCAGGGAACCAGACTTCGATGGGGTCCTGGGGCGGGGGGCGGGGGCAGCCAGAGCCCAGGCCCTATCCCCATCAGTGCTGGGTCAGTTCGTGTTGCCTGGCCTCCTCTCACTCACGACAGGCTCAGAGTGCTTCGTGCTCGATTTCCACAGCTCCGCTCCCGCAGAGCCGCGTGAAACCGCATGAGGCCACTCTGCTGCTGCCCGGGGGCCCTCGCCAGATCTGTCCAGCCTGGACCCTTCAGACCAAGGCCGAAAGCCACTCTGGCTCCAGCACTGGGGACTCCAGGTCTCCAGCGAGGTTGCCAAGGCCCAGCTTTCTCCTTCCCCACCACGTCTGCAAGCCACGTCACCGCACTACTCCTGGTGACTCCACTTAGCAGCATGAGGGACTGAGCCTGGCCCCGTGAGCAGGAAGTCAGCAGGCTCACTCACAGGGTCAGCCTTGTTCAGCCGTCACGACGTTGTGACCCAAAGGGGAGGAGGGGCGAGGGCCCAGGCACAGAGCTCAGCCTGGCCTTTATCCTGCCGGGGTCCAGGGAGCTCCGTCCAAGAGCCCCGGGAGAGCCATGAACCCCAGGACCCTGAGTTCCTCTCCGGTGGGCTAGCTAATGGTCACCTTGTGACACCCAGCCGGACCGAGCCAGTGTGGTGCTGGGCGTGGAGGGCCCACCTGAGGGTCCTTGCCAACAGCGTAAAAGCAGAACAGGAGGGGAAGATGGTGCTGTTGATCCTCCTGGAGAAGCTTGTCTCACTGTTTTCCTGATATGAATTTAGCTGCTCTCATTGTTGGAGGAGCTTGGGTCCCCGCTGTCGCTGAGGATGGCTGCGGTTCTCTTTGGGGAGCCCTGGTCCTTACCTTGAGTGTCGCTTCCTGGCCCCAGTGCAGAGCCCTCAGCCTGCTGGCACAGATCCTTCACCCGCTGGTGCAGACTTTCTAGCTTCCACCGCGGACCTGTGAACCTTACCAGCGCAGGTCCTTGGTACAGACTTGCATGAGACCTTGTCGTGGGCTCTGGGCCTCCAGCTGGACTTGTGGGGGGCATTACCATAGCTCTCGGTCTTCAGCTGGACTCATACAGAAAATTACCGTGGGATCCAGGTCCTCGGCTAGATTATGTGGGTCTCTAGTGCTTGGCCAGATCTTACACTTCTCCGCATTTGACTTTTTGGATGAATACTATAAAATAATCCTATAAATCAGATGTCTTGTATTAAACTGCATTCTCTTGCAAAGCCTGACTACAGCTTCCTCTAACCCGGGAACATTCTAGAAGGTTAGAAGACTTTCCACGCCCAAAGTTTTCCTCAGTAAATCACAGTGTATTTGGCACCTTCCCCTCCGGCCTCCAGAAACGACTGTGAGTCCCACAGTAAATCACACAGGCGCGCCCCTAAGTGGTTGTGTCAGGGTTCGTGCTGAGGGAGACGCGTCCTCCGCAGGCACCCTGGGCTTCGTCTCCTCTCTCCCGGCTGCCGTCCCGCGTGGTCTGTGCCCGCCTGGGGACGACACGCACTCACAGCCACGTCACAACACCTTTCCTGTCTTTGGCACTTGGTTTTGAAAGGACTGGCTGGGTGCAGGACACCAGCACAGAGGGTGCCGGGCTCACTTCTGTAGAAGGGAAGGGGCCCTGGCATCAAACAGGAAAACGTCAGCCTCACACTTACCGTGAAAATCGGGAAACCAAAGGATTAGCCTGTTCGTAACAAATCAAATCAAGAAGTATGATTTGAAAAAGTACTAAAAAAAAAGAGCTCGCCCCGTCTTGAGCAGGGACCACCGATGACAAGGACACTCAGCGGCTGGCTCTGTCCCCAGCCCTGCAGGACCGCCGATCACTCATCCTTCCTGGACCCTGTGAGGCCACGATGCCCCGTCCCCTTCTTAAAGATGAGATACTGGGACCCGAAGCCCAGAGAAAAGGAGAGAAAAGGGAAAAAAGAAAACAGATTTCCTCTGGGGTTTCTACAAAACTTCCTCTCTGCTGTCTTCTCTGTCAAAGGGGGAGGCTATGGTGGCCAGAAAGGAAAACAGCTATTTCTGTAGCTGCCCGAATCAGCCACTGGAGTCCTGTGCTGAGAGAACGCAGGATTCTCACATCGCAGACTTTCCTCCCGAAGCAAAGCAGTTCTGGAGTGATCTCGGGCAGGCTGCTCCTAACACCGCGACTGTTTTCCTAAGACAGTGCTCCGAGCTTCCCTTTTCTTTTCTTTTTTACATAGCAGCAAAATACAAAGAATGCTCCCGGCAAAGGATCCCATTACAATTCATTCTTTCCTTCCATCGTCCCCCCGTATATCTTATAAACAGGGACACATTGTCTAAAATCTCCAGTAGCTCAAAGACACACTTTTCTCTTGAAAAGGAACTTCTCTGGGCTACAACGTGAGCACAAGGCCGGCCTGAGCTACATAGTGTGACCCTGCCTCAAAAAACCAGGGCTGGGAGTTTGGCTCAGTGGCTTAAGCGCCTGTCTGGCAGGCGCGAAGTTGTGAGTTCGATCCCCGGTGCTGGAACAAAAAAAAAGGAACTTCTTTCCACTTTCTCATCTGAAAACCAAGCAAAATCTCCCTTGCAAAGATACCTGCCTCCCGGTGGACCTGCCCAGCCTGCGGAGGAGGCGGGACTCCTGGCCGGCCGCTGCTCCTGGACCCCTGCCTGCCTCGCGAAGCCGCACCATTCAGCTCCCCTGGGGAATTCGGACTCGAGGGCAGGTGAAGGATAGCTGCTGCTCTGCTCTCCATAAACCCGATGGTCACCCCGGGGTAAGGTGTGGAAGTGTCCTGGGCCTTAGAAACCAGCGGACAGACAAAGGTTTCCTGGAGAGGACACAAAGGAACACCGACTGAGAAGCAAAAGGTTGAGGCGTTGGGCTTGACTGCAGTCAGAAACTTCCGTCCTCCAAAGACACGATTTAAAAACTGAAACAGTGAGTCACGCGTGCAGACACTGGCAAAGGCTGCACCTGGACCCTACCCGTGATCACAGCCCTGCTGAGCAGTAAGGAAAAGACAACCGTGCGGTCAGGACACCGGCAAAACCCTGAAGACTCAAGTCGCAAAGGAAGACTTAAGTGGCCGGGAGCACAGAGACAAGGGCTGAACACTTCCCGTTAGGGCAACGGAAACACTGGGCTGACCGCCCGGACCCAGAGCAGGGAAAGCCAGGGCCCGGGGAGGCCGACTGGACAGGCGGGAGGCCGTGCTCGCCGCCGCTGGTGTAAACGGCGGGACGGTTTGGTGGCTGCAAGTCAGTCTCTGTGGGACGGAGCAGACAGGCGGCCCGTGGCACAGACAGAAGGCAGTGGACGTGGACACGAAGACACGGCAGGACACGTCCACGGCAGTTTCCAGCAGGGTCGCCAAAATGTGGATCGAAGCAATAAACCCAGAAACAGATTCAGAAGGCTGCCACCTAGTGTCACTGGAGCAGGGCGGAGGGCAGCCATAAGGGGCGAGACCCCCAGGCTGTGGGGTGAAGCGCCTCCTCCACAGGGAGGGCTGTGTCTTAACTCTGGGTTCAGCCAGGGAGCACAAATGCATTAACTCGCCGCTGTGCTTAGTAGGACCGCGAAGTTACTCTTCGAGGAAAAGACCGCACGTGGCCATGGGCACACGAAGGTGGCCGCGGTGGCCTGGGTGCAGGGTCGTCTCTCTCCTGGCGGGCAGCTCCGTGCCCCTCTGGGGTGCCCCACCTTCCCCTCCGCATGACTCGGTTGCACCTTCAGGCTTCTGGCTGCTTGGGGCGCTCTTTTCTTTTGAGGGAGAAAGTAAAGCTGGGGGTGGAAGGGCACCGCAGAGAGGGGCGCGAGAGCGCTGGGCCCAGGCCAAAGTAACCAGCCGCCGTCCAAGACGGGGCCGTCAGGAACGCACCCTGGAATTTCCTCTGTGTGTGCTCGTGGGCTCGGTTTTTCCATGAAGTCCCACATTCCGGCAGGGGACCCGGCAGCCGCCCCAGAGCAGCGCACGGTCAGGGCCAGGCCGGGCCGGGCCAGGCGGCGGCCCCTGTTGCGAGTCCCTTGGAAGGACTGAGAATTGGCACCGGGGAGGTCTGCGGACGCCGCCGCCCTGTGAGCAAGGGGTGGAGGGGGGGTCCCCGCTGCTGGGAGGGAGCCTGAACCTCCCTCCCTCCGGGCCAGAACGCACCCCCGCGGAGTCTCCAACACCACACCTCTGGGCTGGCCTCGCGGCCCAGAGACCTGGCTTCCGGGCTCCAGAGCGGGGCCTGAATTCCACCCGCAGTGCTCCCGGCACGACCCCCTTGGGTCCCCTTTTCCTCTGGGCCTCCGTGGTGGAAGCCTATGCTGCAACAGCCCTCACTCACCCCGAATCCTGCACAGGGCCCCCCGACCCTGGTAGGTGACACCCTTCCCCAGGGACTAAAGGTGTTCTTAGGCCGCTGGGGCGTAGCGCCCGGCAAAGCACTGCCCGGTGAGCCACCACCGCGCGACACAGCCAGGAAACCGGCCCACGCCGCCCTGGCGTCCCTCTGGGGGCCCCTCCGCCCAAAGAGGACAGCGGTGCCCACCGCAGCAGCGTGCCACTCTCCTCCACCGAGGCCGGCTGGAGTGGCCCACCTTCCCGCCGGCACCACACAGGCCCCGCTGCCCTGCGCCTGCATGCGACCTGTGGCACTCCTGGGAGCACGGACCCGGGGGGCGAGGGGTCTCAGCACAGGGCGGACTCATAGACGGCAGCCGCAGCGAATGTCACCTCCCGGTTTACTACGGAGCCCACAAAGGGGCTCCCGGGCAGTCCAAGTACAGGCGGGCTGTGCTCCTCCTGGGACCCGGAGGGTCTGCCGGAGCCTCCCCCAGCTTCTCCGGGCCGCCTGCGGCTGACACCCACCCTGGGTCTCTGTGCCCCGGCCCTCACCCTCCCGCCCCCTAAAGACCCAAAGGTGACACTGGGCCCATCTGAAACCCAGGGTGTCTCCCACCTCAAGGACCTCCCTGAGTGACCCCTGCAGTGTCTCATTCACCGTGTAGGACAGGTTCTGGGATGAGCGGGAGACTGGGGCTCATCTCGCCAGCACATTGTGTGTACCTAGGCCTGACTGACCGAAAGAACCAGCCTGAGCCTCCGGAAGGTTGGTACCCACGGTCCTGGCCCACGCTGCCACCTTTGTCTTGTCACCCCACTGACCCCCTCTCATGTCCGTGACCTGGGACAGCCCAGGCCTGCTCCTCCCTGGTTCCCCTCGGAAGACGGCAGGACAGCAATAAGCACCCTGCCCAGCGCGGGCCAGGGGCGACCAAGGAACCCCATCCTCCACCTCAGAGTAGGAAGCCGAAGGCCTCCAAACTCCGGGAGGCTGGACGATACTTGGGCCTTGTGAAGCATTGTCTGTTCCGGCCAATGTTCCCAGGAAAAGCCCCAAGTCGTCACGTGGGAAGCACTGGACAGACGGTCAGCACAGAGCTGGGCTGGACCCGGCGGCAGCAGGCTGGGGGAGAAGTAGAGACTGGGGTGAGCGGGAGGTGAGTCCTGGACCCCGAAGGAGAGAACCAGAGCCAGCGCTGCAGGAAAGGGGACAGAATCGGGCCGAGGAGGGGCACCCCCCGTCCACTGCGGCCGCCCTGGCCCGCCGGCTCCCCCTGCCCTGTGTGAGGGTCGCCAACAGGATGCAGAAACAGGATGGGGACGAGGGGAGGGAGAGAGGAACGTGACTCCGAGACGAGACGAGAACAGGGAAGGCCATCACGCCCTGACGTCTGGTCACACCAAGGGGCACGCCGGACCGGGGCCTCAGGGAGCAGCCGGACCGAGGCCGTGGACAGCTCGTGAAGACCAGGCCAGAGCCCGGTCCCGGCAGGGCGGGGAGCAGCCTCCCTCCAAGTCTGAAATCACGAGCCCACACGGGGTGGGGGGCGTGGTCCCCGGGGCCGCGTGTGTGGGGTGCGCAGGCTCCCGCCAGCTCTCAGGACATAGTCTGTCTCCTACGCACCTCCCTCCCTCCCTCTGTCCTGTCTGTCTGTCTCTCTCTCCCGCTTCTGAGCCCAGCAGACACCAAGGACACGATGCCTTGGATAAGCCAGTCAAGGAGGGCTCTGCTGCGTTAGGAGCTGAGCCTGGCCAGTTCACAGACAGAGAAACTGAGGCACAGAGGCCCCAGGAAGCGGTCACGGAACAAGACTGCACTGACTGGTGTTCTGGTTTGTTTGGTTTGCTTGGGTTTTTGAGACGGGGTCTCACTATGTATTTCAGGGTGGCCTTGTCTTCACACTCAGGGTGGCTTCCAACTACAGTGATCCCCCTGCCTCAGCCTCCCAAGTGCTAGGATTACGGACGTGTGCCACCACGCCCAGCCCTCAACTCAGACACCTCCAGGGTGGCCTCGCCCATGGGCCTGCATGGCCTTCGAGAGCCACTGGGCTGAGGCACTGGCCCCATCCTAGAATCTGTTTCTAATTCCCCGACGTGGGACGCTGGATCCACTCCCGGCTCCCCGCCATGCGCCGCGAGATCTGCCTGCCTCAAGGGTCACATGCTGGGCCTGGACCGGCTCCGTCCATCCACACAGCCCCAGCAGTGGGGAGCCAGGACAACGCGTTCCATTGTTCCCCCGCCTCCCCAGCGCCCTGATTGGCAGGGCAATGTCTCCAGCGATGGAGCGAAGGAAAACATTCCCAGCCGGGCGCCCCTCAGCCTGGCGGCCGCGCCCTCCCTGAGCTCCAGCAGGAGCCGCTGGGTCGCACTGTTCCCAGGCACTGTGACCTTGCTTGGGTGAACCGGGGACCCCTCCCAGCCTACCCTGGGCGGCCACCTGCACACGCCTCACGCGTCCTCACTGGCGCGTGTCACCGCCCTTGTCCGAGTCACGCAGCTTTGACATGGGTCAGACACTGTGCTGAGCTCACTGCCTGCCACTGGGCGACAGAGACGGACCCCTCCTCTTCCGTCTCTTGTGACCCCGACCTCCCAGCCCGGAGGCCCGGGTACTGCGGGTCCACTCCGCAGGAGCAAGGCCTGGGGTTGGCCGGAAGCTTGCAGCCCAGCGCGGCTGGCACGGAATCCCAACCAGGGTTTGTTCAGACCCAAAGCCCAGCGGGAGATGGAGCGACCGCCCTCCACCACGGAGGACAATAATATTGGCGGTGGGGGTGACAGACGGGGGTGTCAGTGGAGTGATGTGACTTGGAACCCTCGGGCACCACTCCTGCGCAGTCTCCGGGGCTGTGGGGAGGCCCGCCCCAGCTGCCGTGACCCCCGTCTCGGCCCACGCCATCTGCACAGGGCCTGCTTCCCAGCATGGTGGCGTCACAGCTTCCAGGCAGATGGGCGTGGGGGTCTACACCTCTGCTCGGCCCACGCCGAGATGCTGGCCACAGCCATGGGATCAGGGCTGCAGAACCCCAAAAAGGAAGAGGTCTTTGGGGCAGGACAGTCGGGGACAGCGGCACGGAGTGGTACACGGACTGCCAGCTGGGCCGAGAGGGCCAGGCTCGGCAGAGCCCAGGGCGCCCCTCAGTAAGGAGCAGTGTGGCCGGGTCACTGGTGTCACGGTCCTGGCTCGCACAGCTGGTGTCCTCATCATCAGCCGCACCCCGGACAGCCAGCGCTGCCCCTCCAGGTTGCTGCCCCACTGCCCAAGCGCTCGACACGGTCACCAGGAACTGCTCCACCCAATCCCTAAGGTCACTCAGGTCATTGTCACATTCTATTTAAACCACAGCGTGGGCTCCAAACCTGTCCTGGGTGGGCATCGCAAGGGTACAGACCAGAACTTCCCCCAGCTGCTGTCAGACGCCAGGCCGAACCCCACCAGTGAGCTCCTGACAGGTGTCCACTCTGGGCCTGCACGGCGCCAGATCACAAGGTTAATGTGCAGAGTGGGGGCCTCAGGGACGCCGTGGGCTGGGGGGACAGAGCCACAGACCCAACGGCCAGTGAGGGTGAGCACGGCGCCGGGGGGGCTGCCTGCCCCCGGGGGTGGACAGACGCCAGGGCGGCAAGGCCACATCAAGGTCACAAGGATGCCAGGCAATGGGCAAAGGGATCTGCAGAGGGGGGAGCCAGGCGAAGGGCGAATCCAGAAGCGTTTAAAAAGGTCTTTAAAAAGACCGCGCCTGGCAGGCATGAGGTTGTGAGTTCGATCTCCAGCACCAAAAATAAAATAAAATAAAAAGATCAAAGCAAGAGGGTGGGAGAGAAAAACAACCTCACCTCCTGCACCCAGTTCAAAGCTCCCGGGCACCCGACCGGGGCCGCCTCTCCGGCCTCCCAAGGGGCGCTGCATGGCTCCAGGGAGAGGCCCCTTTGAGACAAGTCGTCCCTGCCTCTCACTCCACCCGTCCTCCCGAGGCAGTCACACGCCACACGTCGCCCGTGGGCCCCGGGTGTCCCCACTGCTGCCCGTGCTTTGTGCCTGGAACCGGCCACCTGCGGCCCCTGCTTCCCCTGACACAGTCTCCTGGGGTTCACAGTCCCAGCTCTGCCCGCGGGCCTCCCACTGTCCCGGCCTCCCTGAGCCGCACCCTTTCTCCCACCTTGGCCTGGGGACAAAACGCTGCTGTCTCTGTGACCCATCTCTTTCCATCAGGGGCACTGGGCGAGCCGGGGGCCCCAGAGCTCGGACTTGGCCTCCGTCCCGGGGTCCCAGGACACAGAGGACGGCGTTACCACACGGCTTAGCACCGAGCGTGCGACGCCTCACCGCCAGGCAGGTGCCCGGCCTGCTCGCTCGCACTGCACCCCGGGAGCCCAGCATGGGACCTGAGGCTCCCTGTTCAGCAAACCAAGACATGAACTTGGCTTCCTGAAGCTCTCTGGGTCCCAGCGCCCCCATGCACACACACAGGGAGTCCACTAAGCGGCACGGTACACACACGGCAGCCACCAGGCAGGGCACAGGCCTGAGGGTCCCCGTGGGTCCCCACAGATCTCTGATGACCACTTGACAGATGGAGAAACTGAGGCCCCCAGGGGCCCTGGGTGTGCCGTGCATGTCACCTGGGAGCCCAGGCCAGGCGCGCGCCCAGGATCCCTGCTCTAGGGACACGGGGCGAGCTTGGCTTCCAGCTGACCCGGCCTGCAGCAGAGGCAGGCGGAGCTCCTCCCACGGCCAGCCGGCTCGCTTGGGGCAACGCAACGTGTGGACCTGCACGCAGAGAGACGGCCTTTCTCCCGAAACCCCGGAGGGCAGGCGCAGCCCTGTGAAAACCAGCTGTGTACTCACCGCAGAGGAGGGCGGGTGGCCATGGAAAACAGCCTGCGCGCTCCCTCCGCCCGGCCCCGCGCCCCGGGACCCTGGCGCCGGAAAAACAAGATAGGCGCGGGAGGCGGCAGGCCACTGAGCTCAGCAAAGGGGCCCGGGCTTTAAAAATACAAAATAAATCATCAGTGCATGGGGGCGCGCATTTCTTTCTAATTCAGGGATTCTTAACCTTCTGGGGCCTTGGACCCCTTTGGAAGCCTTGCGAAGCCAGGGGTCCCTTCCTGGAATGTCTTGACACGCATAAAACGTTCAGGATTGCAAAAAAAAATCCAATTACCTTGAAATAGTTATCAAAATATTCCAAACTGTGCGAGTCAGCTACGCGCTTTTGGAGGAACACAGATCTCACAGTGTCTAGTAACTTCCTGGACTCAAAGAAGCCCTGAGCTCAAATTCTCCTTTGAGAAAACAGATCCAGCAGGGCTGTGATGGGAAGACAGGACCCGTGCCACCAGCGACAAGGTGACAGATTTTGCTAATGTCACTGGCTTATTGTCTGTGCCCAGGATGGAACGGTCCAGTCTGAGCTTAGAGAAAGTAAAGATTCATGACTTCTTCCGTCCAGTGACACTGACCCCCGAGTTCTCTCCACCGAGACCTGGGTCAGGACCCCCAGGGGTCATCCTAAGAGCCCCGGCTGCTACTTGGACCCTGTCGGGGAGTTAGTGGAGGAAAAACACTCTTCAGCCACTGTCAGCCCAGCATCTAGGAAGCAGATGGCATTCTAAATTTTTTGTTCCAAAAAAAAAAATCCTTGAGGAAGGAGGAAAACTTCCCGTAAGTTTGATGGTTATTTCTAAGTACGGGATTTGGAGTAGCTGTTTCCTTTTTGGCTAACGTCATACCCATGTCATCTGTGTGATATCTATGTATCGTTTGTTGTTATCGTCCAGCTCATGTGATAAAAACACAGACGTGAAAACCCCACGGAGAACCAGGCCTGCAGGAGGGCACAGTGGCGGGAGCAGAGCTTTCATTTTAATATTCCACAGCTAATAAAGTTTAAATTGCCACATGGCCGCATGCTATATTTTTAATTAAAAACCAGCAAATAAGCACTCAACAGCACACTTTAAGGGAGTGAATCACACAGAGCATAAATTACATCTCAAGCCACGAAAAGTGCTTAACTCATTTCGGGGATTCAACAGGGCACCTTGTTAATTCATTGAAGAGCTAATCAGTCAAATACTACGACGAGAACCACCACGACCCTCTGGGGAAATGTGACCACTGTGTGGCTACCGGGTGACCGTGATGCTAAGTAATCACTTCTGAGCATGTGCAATGTGGCGAGGCTTCACCCGTGGACGACAAAAAAGATGCTCAAAGACACGGGTGTCTCTGCTTGTTATTTCTTACAACGGGATGGAAAGCCACGATTCTCATCCTAAAATGTTTAAGTGAAAAGAGTGTTCAAGGTGGGCGTGGTGGCGCACGCCTATAATCCCAGCACTTGGGAGGCTGAGGCAGGAGGATCATTTCGAGTTCAAGACTAGCCTGAGCTACAAAGTGAGTTCAAGGCCAGCCTGAACTGCAGAGCAAGACCCTGTCTCAAAAAGACAAAAAGAGAGCGAGAGAGTGCGATTTTCGTCTTTCAGAGATGAGAGACACAGCATCAGGAATTTACTTCAACGTAACCCTGGCTTGCGGGGACAAACATGCCCGGGCAGCTGGCATTGTTCACGGCATTGGCCAGGTTTGTACGCTTTTGAAATTTTCTACAGTGAAGTATTTTAAAAGGCTAGCTTTTTTTTTAACAAATTGGACAAGCATTAATAAAGAAAACTGCACAAGACAATCTGCTTGCTAGAAAAAGTAAATTTGTATTTTGAAAATTTAAGAAAGACAGGAGGGCTGTTTGTCCCTGCCCTCCTTGCGGGAGACAAACTCACCGTCCTTCTCCGCCGGACGGACGTCAGCACCGAGGGGTGGTGTGGTGTGGGCAGGGGCCTGGGCCGAGGTCCAGCCTGGCCCTCCCCCATACCCAGCCTCAGCTTCCCCTCCGTCCATGTGAGGAAAACTGCCCGGGAGGACTCTGGCTTCCTCCTGGATAGTGTGTCCCAGGTCATCAGACCAGAGTTCACTTGGGCGCTGAGGATGGAGGCCTGGGGCCGCTGTCCATCATGCGAGCTCTGATGTCCCCAGGGAAGCCACAGCCCCCCGCCACTTCCCAAAACACGGGTGTCCACGTCTCCCTGCTGCGGCCCAGCATGGGAGCCAGGGCGGAGTCCAAGCAATCTCCCCCAAGGCGCAAAGGGCTGGGCGTGTGCAGGGCCCTGCGGGTGGGGCAGGGCTTGTGAACAGCACCCCGTGTGTCCCAGCCTCCGGCCTCGCCCTGCCCCCACCCCCAGCACCTGCCCCGGTGCCGGGGTTCCTGGGACTCGGCTGGGTAATGGCCAAGTCCAGGATGGACGATGGACAGGACTTCCGGTGACTGGGCACGGGCCCTGGGGACGAGGTGGGGACAGGGAGGCTCCAGAAGCCCAGATTCACAGGGACACCTGTACGCCCCACCCCAGGACCCACCTCATGGGGCCTCCTGGCTCCAGACGGGACCCCAGCCCACGTGCCCACCATCTGCAAACCACGCCGGGCCAGGTCCTGCTTGGACACGGGTTCCGCTGGACGTTCCGAGGCTCCACGTCACCAGAAGGCTCCGAGGTCAGAGAGGTTGGGGAGGCACAGACGGAGGGACAAGGACGCGCCCACACTGTGGGCCTCCCGGAGCCCCAGAGAGGGCTGGGCCAGGAGTCCCACTGCGGGAGGCGAGCTGAGCCTTTGGAGCTCGCCCTCCTTCCATCCACGCCGTCCGCCCGGGCCCGAACTGTGACAGTGGGTCTTTCCCACCTCAGTGCGGACTTCGCACCTCTTCCACCCGCCTGAGAACATCTTGCTGAGCCGTGGGGTCCAGCAGGACAGCCCCGCTGGGGTGGGTGCTCCAGGCTGCACTGTGGTTTACAGAGCGGCCTCTAGGCCTGGTGCCCCTTACCAGAGGGTGAAGGCTGAGGCAGGTGTGTCTCAGGACCCCAGCCCGGGGGAGGCTCTGGCTGTCACACAGCATGGTCAGGAGGGCTCCGTGGGGGGCCACTGGGGTTCTACACTTGGCCCCACCAGTTCCCTGCCCTCGAGCCTCTGCCGGGGTGAACCATCCCTGGGAGGAAGCGCTCCCCACGGGGCCTGAGCCCTCCCAGCAGCCACCACCCCCACAATCCACAGGTCCAGTGCCACAGGGCCCGGCCTCATGGGCAGGGGCCACAGACCCTGGGGAGGGGCTCGGGCTCAGGCGTCCCCGTCTGCGAGCCTCGTTCCCCCCACCGCTTCTCCTCTGCCTGACACCGCAAGGATCTCGGGGGCTGCACAGCACTGGCCCAGGACGCCCCTCTCGGGGCAGAGCCAAATGCAGGTGGGGTCAGTGACTGTCATTCTTCGGGCTCTCTCTGATCCTTCAGTGACTTCAGGAAGGTTCCCCACCCCTCAGGAGGGAGGGTGAGGAGAGTGTTTCCTGAAGGAGGTTCAGTACCTGTACCCATTTGCTGACTGACAGGCACATCTGTGTGGTGGAGTACTACTCACCCCTGAGCATGGAGGAGCTGTGAAAGTGTGACACTTAGGGACAGAAGCCAGAGAGAAAGCCCTTGGGCTGTGACTGCGTTTATACCACAGAGAGAAAGAGGGCAAACGAGCCTCACTTGGGACGGACTGGGGGTCTGGGTGGCAGCTCAAGAGTACAGGGTTTCTTTCCAAGGCGACAAAACGTTCCACAGGTGTGGGGGTTGCCCAACAGCGGTGAATACACCAAAAGCACCACACGGTGTCCTTGCCGATGGAGCGGTGCGACACGGCACCTCGACAGCACGGAGGAGGCGGAGGACCCAGGAGAAGCCAGCTTCACCACTGCCCAGCTCTGTGACGGAGCACAGGTGACTGGCCTCACTGTGAAGAAGGGTCACGCGAGTGCCAGCAGCTCAGTCGTCACAGAGACGGACACTCAGGAGGAGGCCAGGGTCACTACACAGCCCCTCCCCCCACCCCAGGTGGGGTGGACAGGGCCGGCATGAGTGGGCGTGGTGCATTAATTACTGCTCAAGCCGGCCGGCGCACTGGCCGTGGCGGTCCCTGATGATGGCAGTGGCCCCAGAGCCCTCCTGGGAGGCAGTTCTCATTCGACATGTGGCCTGGAGGGCCAGGGTGGCCTGCACGTGGGAGAAGGAAGGGAGGCGTCTATGCTGACCACAGCACAGAGGGGTGCAGGACCAGCCCCCGCACACCGTCCACCCTGACCTCCATGACAGACTCGGACCACAATGATGCTCGGGGCCCCTGGCGTCAGGCGCTCTTTAGCTCTCATGAACTCAGCCGCACAGTGACAGAACAGCTGCCAGAGCACCGGCATGCACAGCACTGCGAGCCACACTGCGGGACCTGGGGTCTCTTCTTGCAGGGTTGCAACTTTCCTCTCTTCCAGTTTTCCTTTTTAACAAACATGCAGTTCCTGTTGCTGTTAAGAAACATCTTTCTCTGCGCTTTGAGGATTTGGAGGCACAAGCCCTGCTATCAGAAAGCTGAAAATCTGTTTAGGGAGAACATGCTTTAGAGCCCAAGCCCCTGGAGACCCAGACACCCCGTGACTCAGACTGGGGGCTCAGGGAAGGTGGTGGGGGTGCTGGGACTCCAGGAGGCGCCCGGGGGCAGCCTGAGGTCACGGAGGAGGTCCTCAAGGGGGCAGTGGACCCGGCCAGTTTCCTTTGTCCTCCCTGCCGGAAGTTGAGCCGTTAGAGCCAGTGCAGGAGCCTCACCATTGCCCCCGGCATACACCGGGGGCCCCAAGCCGAGGCTGCCCCGTCTCGGGCTGCAAACGCCAAGACCACAAGCCGGGAGTAAGTTAACTGTCCCAAGTATTACATCACAGCGGCAGAGAGCGGACTAACACGCACATCTCCAGGTGACTATGGTCAAGATCAGGTTTTCAACACCTTTGACTACAACATCTTCTGGTGCCAATAAAATAACAATTTGCAATAATTATAAACTTCCATGCGACATCTGAGCAGCTGAAGGGGGCATTTGCAGCGCGTGTGGAAATAGATTTTAAAACCTCAGCAATCGAGCTTGTGCTTGAAATGATGGACACCCAGCCCTGTCCTGACCATTGCGGGGGGGGCTGAGAGCCCGGAACTACATTTCCCAGAATGCCCTGCCATCCGGGTGATTCTAGAGTTGACCGCATGGTTGTGCGCCATTCAGACAGAGTTGCAGGAGGCTGACTCGCCCCGGCCCGTTGACAGTGCCTGGTGACAGCAGTGTCCCGCAGCCCCTGTGACGTCTTGGCATCCACACAGCCCCTGCGCCTGAGCCTACGGAGGAACTGAGTCCCGGCCGGACAGGAGCAGACGCCTTCCTGACACCCTGGCCCTGCGCTGCGTGAAACCAGGCGCTCGCAGGACTCCCTGAGCAGGGAGCAGGGACTGGGCGGCTGGGGAGAGGTCGAGCCCCCCGGCTGGTTTATCTGGCATCCGCTTTGTCCACCAGAAGGGTCAGTGCCCCAGTGCAAGGCTGAGCCCCAGCCCCACAGCATCTTAGGCCAGCAGCAGACACCTAGGCAGACGCTGCCGTGGGGGAGGGGCTTGTTTCTAGGGACGCCAGAGCCCGGGGGACTGGGAGACACCGCGTCTCCAAGGCTGCCGTCCTGAAGGGCTGCTCGGGCCCTGGAACCTCGAGATTCATGCTTCCCCCGGGGCGTGCCCACCCTGGGCCCACAGGCCGCTTGCCCTCTTTATTTTTTAATCTTACAGTAAAAATGTTGAAAAAATAAGGGAAGCTTTGTTCCTTATATCCACACACACCATCATCTACTGTGTACGCAGCCGAAACCGCGCCCCTTCAACTCGGGCCGCCAGCAAGCCAAAAGGCCGGGCGCCTGTGCCAGGGCAGAGCAGCGATGGGCTTGCAGGCGGCCAGAGGAGCGTGGTGACCGAAACGGGGCAGTCACAGGCGCCCCAGCCGAGGCGGGGAAGGGGCCCGGCCTGGCCCCTCTACTCCGACACCCCACCAGCTCTGCTTCGGGAAGGGAGCCTCTGATTCCAAACAAGACTAAGTCCTTTCGGATTTAGGATTATTATTTTTGAAATTGGTGGAAAATGTGTATGTTTATTTTGGGTCCATCAGAACTCTGAAACCTTAATGTTGAAATTGCCGGGATTATATGAATTTCCTCTCAAAATCGCCGCCGTCGAAAAGCCTGTAACGTGGTTTGGCTGTGCCCACGGCTGTGGAAGCCCACGCCAGCGCCCAGCGGGGGCTGCCCGCCGTCCAGTCCACGCGGAGGTGCCTTGGCTTCCTCCGACCCGGAGGGGCCCGGGGAAGACCTGGCCACGAGTCCCGGCGGGAAGGCCAGCTCACGGCGCCCAGGGTGCGGAAGCGGCCCGGGGGTGCCGGAACCACACGATTTATTC